>SJYX01013065.1:4175-16490 GCA_006410675.1 Oreotragus oreotragus | reverse complement strand
CCGCCCGCGCCCCCGGCCCCGGCCCCGGCCCCGGGCGGCGGCCCCCGGCCCCGCGTGGCGGCGCGGCGCGGGCGGCAGCATGGTGGAGAAGCGCTGCCCGCTGCAGAGGGACGGCGTGTACCGCTGGTTCTCGGAGCTGCCGTCGCCGCAGCGCGTGGAGTTCCTGTGCGGCCTGCTGGACCTGTGCATCCCGCTCGAGCTGCGCTTCCTTGGCTCGTGCCTGGAGGACCTGGCCCGCAAGGACTACCATTCGCTGCGCGACTCGGAGATCAAGGCCAACAACCCGGCCGACCTGGGCAGCCTCACCAACCTGACGGACGAGGTGGTGCGCAGCAAGCTGCTAGTGTCTCTGGCGCTGCTGGGCTCGGAGCAGCGCGAGGCGGCGGGTGTACTGTACCGCACGCTAACGCACATCGACTCCATCATCCACAACTACGGGCTGCAGCTCAACGAGGGCCGCACGGGCGATGAGTTCCTGCTGCTCTTCACCATGGCCTCCAACCACCCGGCCTTCAGCTTCCACCAGAAGCAGGTGCTGCGCCAGGAGCTCACGCAGATCCAGAGCAGCCTGAGCGGCGGCGGCGGCCCCGGGGGCAAGAGCACGCTGCCCACCTGCCCGGCCTGCCACAAGGTGCGTACCTGCTCCCCAAGCCCCCACCCCAAACCCCCACCGGAACCTGACCTCACGCCTTGCTCCTCAAGCTGCCACATTACCGCAAACCCCTACCCGCGCCCGGAGCTTCCGCCCTAACCGTGTCCTCACCGACTCCCGCACCCCAACCTCCCACTCGCACCCCAAGCGTCCGCTCCGCACTTCACTCGTGTCCCACGCCTCTCCACCCGGCACCTCCAACCCCACCCTCACTTCAACTTGCCATCCCCACCTCGCACTGCGAACCCGCACCCCAGGACCCCGCCTGGCCCCGCACGCCCTTTGGGGACCCGGGGGAGGGTGCCGGGATTGGGAAGAGCACCCTGACCGAAGGCCGGCCAGGCCTTCGGTCCACGTCTTCCGCTGGAAGCTCGATAAGGCCTTTGTCCCCTTAATCAGGCTCTTGGGCGACAGATAACCGCTACGCAGTGTGTCCTCTTGGTTCCTCCAAATCTGGTGTTTATTATCAGAAAAGGAAGCTACTGAGGTGGGAGGTGGAGATTAGAAGGTGCTGGAAGGGTAGAAGACGTTTGCAGGGTGCTGTGTGGGGCCCGAGGCCTAGGTGCCCGTATCCCCGGAGCGGTGGGGCCAGAGTCGCCCCGAGGAGGTTAGGGTCGGCGCGGGCCGCAGGCCGCCGTGGGCACGTGTCCGTGTGTGCGTGTACGTGAGTACACACGTGAGTGTGTGCATGTATGCGTGTGTATGGAGGGCATATGTGTATTTCAGAATGTGTTCCTGTGTCTATGTTTATATTGCGTGTAAGAATCAGGCTACCATAACAGAAGGAAAAACGGGTTTGGAGCCTTGAACACCCTTGAAACAGTTACTTCTCGGTGACCCGCCTTCCTTTGTAGGAACGCATCCCAGACTGATGGGGAGCTGACTAGGACTAGTTAAAAGATCTGGTGTCTTCCAATTCAACAGGAAGGGCAGAGTGGTCATTCACATAGAAATGTGAACTTTTGTCTAAATGTTTCAAAACTATGTAAACACAAAATGTTTGGAGCTCAAACTTATTTTTAGCAGCCCCCTGGGACCCTGTGCTAGGATTGTTCTCCAAGTAAAAGGATTTATCTGTGACCATGTGTAGTGTGTGTTTTTGTATTAAAACTGATTTTCTTTGGGAAGCTTAAGATTGCAGTCACACCAGTAGTCTAAGTGCTTTCCCATCACAGCTGAGTGTCCTAAACTAAAACTTTGATTCTCTGATTTGCTAGTGGTGGTTTTTCAGCTGTCTTTCACTGGTGAATTGTGGCTTTTAATGACTTCCTTTGAGACGTGGTTGTGGTACCTACATTGGTTTTTAATTTGTCATATCTCTTTTGAGATAGGTGCTACCTCTGAGACTGGAGTCTCCTTTTTTTTAAGTGTGTTCAAATCCCACCCTAAAAATGTTCTTGCATTTACAACAAAGGGAAAGCAGGGTCCTGTGAAGTGTGGTTGTCCCCAGGGAGCTCAGCAGGCTTTGGGGTGCTGCTGCTTTGGGGGTTCAGTTTCACCAGCCAGTCCTCTGTTCCTGTTCCTAAGCACTGCCGCTGTCCCTGGCTGTTACTCCATTCGTAGTCAGCTCTTGAAGGGGATTCTTTAGTGTGTACAGATGCCTCGCCTTATGAAAGCAGAAGATGGTGATGATTGTAACTTTGGGGCAGTGAGCTAACGCTGGAAAAAAAATGGGCAGTGAGGTAAAGCTAGAAAAAAAAAAAATCTGATAAGAGAGACTTTCTGTCAAACCAGTACTACCCCTTAGATGAGGTTCGGGGGCTGATTCCCCTCCCCAGTCCCCCCTTCCTCCCTCCTCTGCTGGTCTGGCATGGGCTCAGAGTTGACCAGCTGTGTGACCTTGACCAGAATCCCCTTTTCCTGGTGTTTTGGAGTGGATGGCCTTGTGGGCTTGTTTGGGGGTTCCGTGAGGTCCCCTGTGAGGTGCCCAGCAGATATGCTGTGAGCTTCCTTCGCTGCCTTGTCTTCTTTGGCTTTCTTTAGAGGAGCACTGTTTTGTTTTTTTTTTTTTTNCCTGGTGTTTTGGAGTGGATGGCCTTGTGGGCTTGTTTGGGGGTTCCGTGAGGTCCCCTGTGAGGTGCCCAGCAGATATGCTGTGAGCTTCCTTCGCTGCCTTGTCTTCTTTGGCTTTCTTTAGAGGAGCACTGTTTTGTTTTTTTTTTTTTTTATGATTTTGGCTGCAACACAGGGCTTGCAAGATCTTATTTCCCCTGCCAGGGATTGAACCCAGGCCCCTGGCCATGAGAATTCCCAGTCCTAACCACTGGACTGCCAGGGAATTCTCTAGAAGCGCTAACTTAAGTAAGGCACGTTGTTAGGGAGTGAAATATTTATGTTTCAGAATGTTGGTGTTTTCTAAGTTGACTTTTGAATATGTAGTTACTTGCAGTTGGCATTTTTCTTGTTCATCTGTGGGGAATTGGAGAGATCTGCCCGACCCTTGATAATGACGTTATAGTGAGTAACTCTGGGGGCTCTTGCTTCCGTGTTTCAGAAACAGGCTTGGTGTCTAGTTTTACCTGGACAGGCTAAGCGCACTCACCTTCATTTAACTTTCTGTTCCTTTGCTGATGTCAAGTGTATGCCTGACATTGATGCAAAACTCACGTGAAATCTACTATATAAGCCTTTGCCTTAGTATCTCTTCAGTCTGACATTTAGGGCAGTCCTGAAAAAAGCAGCCTGGTTAAATCTCTGTTTATATTTCTTTTTTAAGATGTTGTGTTTTGTTTTGAGCTCTCTGAGTTTAGAGACTTTGTGTCTTTTAGAGATAAAGATGATGGTTGTTTTTTATTCTTTATCCTGTTTAAAGAGAGACTTGCTAGTAATTAAATTTTCTGATACAGTGGTTATTTCCAGTTGCATCTCCAAAGTCTCACTGTGTTATTTTAAGATTCTTTCTCCAAGGACTTGTAGAAGAAGTTTAAAAGTGTGAAGAATGTAAACTAGACATTTTAACTTTCAGAAAGGAAGGTGTTCATAGAACCTGGAGGGAGAGCAGGGTGGCTTCATGGTGCTCACAGCTGATGGCACTATAGGTGTGTAGTGAAAACTGGTGATGGTAGCTGGTTTCCACTTGATACTGCCTCTGTCTTTCATTTTATTTAATTATAAAGTCAGAGTTTTGAAAAGTGTTTACGTTTATCCTTTGCTATCTTTTCTCTGTATAAATGATAAGGTGCTGTGGTATGTGCTTATTTTTTTAAATAACAGCTTTATTGAGATTTAATCCCTATATTGTGAAATTCACCCCTTGAAGGTGTGTGATGCAGTGTTTTTTCGTATATTCATAGAGTTGTGTAATCATCCCTACTGTCTGATTCCGGAACATTTTCATCACCCCTAAAAGAAATGTGTGCCAATTTGTGTTACTTCCCATCCCCCTCCCCAGCCCTGAGCACTGCACTGCGTCCTGCCCGTGGGTTCGCCTGCTGTGGACACTTGATGTCAGCGGGGTTGCGGTGTGTGGTCTCTGTGGCTGAGCGCTTCCCTCAGTGCGCTGCTCTCCAGGGTCGCTCAGGCTGTATGGGGCCTGTGTCAGCACTTCTCTCCTTGTGGGGTGAGTGCTTTCCATTGTGTGGGTGGATATGCCCCGTTTTGTTTATCCCTCCATCAGTTGGTGGACAGGTGGATTGTTTCCGGTGCTTGTTTCCAAAGGACTCTTTTTCCTTGGTGGCTAGTAAACTCTTGTCTTAATCCCTTACACCTAACCCTCACCTGGTCATCTTTGGAGTGTCGCCAACATCTGGCTGTCCCGAGGGACCTGACTCTCAAGACTGGAGTCCACCTGGAGGATGGCTGTGTAGCGCGCAGCACTGTGCCCTGCAGGTCTGGGCTTCCAGAGGAGCTGCGCTGAAAGGTGGCAGAGACCACTCTGCTCGTCAGCTCCAGGGGCACGCTGTGAGCCCCTCCTTCCCTTGTGTCTGGAATCCTTGGGTCAGGAGCTTCACGGATCTACTGCGAGAGGGTGCGGAAACTGTTTTTAAAGTGCTTAGCGCAGGAATGTGGTGGTTGGTGGTGGTCTTCTGGCCGTGTGCCCTGGTCAAGCTCTGGAGCCCTCTGCTGTGGGATGAGCACCAGAGAGGCTTGGGGTCCACACAGGTGCGGTGAACACACCTGCTAACAATCCCTCGCCCGAGGCGAGCAAGAGCTGACCTTGTCTCATTGATTTTCCAAAAGTTTTTGGAAATCGTTGCAGTTCCGAAGGGAGACACCGAGTAGTTTGTCACGTGAGCTAGAAGTGGCTTCTTCTGGTTTCTCCTTTAATCCTAAACCCTGGCCTGCTGGAGCTGGGAGTCGACTGAAACCACAAGAAGGGACTTTGCTTGGAGCCCCTGTGCTTCCTGCTCAGGTTAAAGGAAGCGCTGTGCCTGGAAGGCCACTGCAGCTCCGCAGTCACGCTTGTTCCGGGCAGCCCATGTCCAAGGCCGCCCATCAAGGCCACTCCCAGCAAGTCTGACTTCCTTCATGCACTGCAGGAGAGGGTGTCCTGAGACAGATTGATTGGATTTTTTTTTTTGGCCAGCTTTTGTAGGTCCCAAAGACTGTCCTCTTTTTGTAGTGAAGTACATGGCATGGGGATTGAGCCATCCTGGGGTGCGGTTCTCACTGCTTTCCTGCTGCTGGTGTGCTCATCACAGGTGAAAGCCCCTCGCCTCTTCTGCAGCTGCCGTCCTGCTGCTTTCCTGCTGCATGACGGCTCAGACTCCGTGACACTTGAGTTACTGTCCTTTGCCCTCAGGTTAAATTCAGGCCACTTAATTTGACCTAAGCTAGTTTACACGTGTGTTGTTCAACTAGACAAACGTTTGTGTTCCTATTCCACATGTGTTCTGGGGTGTAGTTGTGGAAGCTGGAAGTTTCCTATCCTGGTAGGATGTGATGAGCAGTGGGGTGGCATCACTGATGCAAAATAGAACGTAAGTTTAGATAAACATCAACATTAGCCTTGTTTCTGCAGTTTTTGAAGTTCATTATTTTTATTTAGTCTTTATTTTACCCATTTTCTCCTCAGTCCTGTACACTTTATTTCCCTTCTTTTGGATTGAGGACATTTTGGATGACTGTTATTTTCCCAACAAATTCATGTGTGCATTTTACAGCTTCAGAGGAAGTGAGGAGAAGGGACCTGAGCTGGTCTAGCTTCTGTTTGTTGGCGGAATTGGTGACTGTTAATAAATCGAAAGAAAATTTTTATTACATCTAGGAAAACCAGTTTCTACTTGAGTGAGTGAGTGACGTCTCTCAGTCGTGTCCGACTCTTTGCGACCCCGTGGACTGTAGCCCGCCAGGCTCCTCTGTCCATGGAATTCTCCAGGCAAGAATACTGGAGTGGGCTGCCATTTCCTTCTCCAGGGGATCTTCCCTACCCAGGGATCGAACCCAGGTCTCCTGCATTGCAGGCAGACGCTTGCCTTCGATGGGTTAAATTTTAGAAGAGATCCCTTGATCTTTTTTTTTTTTTTGAGAAACTCCCACTCAGAATACTACTTCTCTTTAGTTTAAGTAAGAACTGTTGCTGAGGGGTTCCTGATTTTTTACTTTTACCCTTGATGTACATGGTTTAGAAATTCGTTTCCGCAGGAGAGTTTCACCTAGTCTCCATAGCTGTTTTGTATGTGCCTCACTCTGTGTAGTAGCCTCTCTGTTTTACAGCTGCCCTGTAAGACCCAAATGTTATAGAAACACTTCTGTCAAAGTCAAAAGCAGTTATCAAGAAGTGACAGAACATTTGATTAGTTCTGAAGCAGCTTGTTTTGTTCTGTCTGGGTCAGAAGGCCTGGAGTCGTTTCGAGTGAAGAGAAGACAGAGGCAGGACAGACCCTCTTTCCAGTAACCGCCGGCCTGGTGGCTCTCACTGGTGCAGAGTGTCACATNTTATTTCCCCTGCCAGGGATTGAACCCAGGCCCCTGGCCATGAGAATTCCCAGTCCTAACCACTGGACTGCCAGGGAATTCTCTAGAAGCGCTAACTTAAGTAAGGCACGTTGTTAGGGAGTGAAATATTTATGTTTCAGAATGTTGGTGTTTTCTAAGTTGACTTTTGAATATGTAGTTACTTGCAGTTGGCATTTTTCTTGTTCATCTGTGGGGAATTGGAGAGATCTGCCCGACCCTTGATAATGACGTTATAGTGAGTAACTCTGGGGGCTCTTGCTTCCGTGTTTCAGAAACAGGCTTGGTGTCTAGTTTTACCTGGACAGGCTAAGCGCACTCACCTTCATTTAACTTTCTGTTCCTTTGCTGATGTCAAGTGTATGCCTGACATTGATGCAAAACTCACGTGAAATCTACTATATAAGCCTTTGCCTTAGTATCTCTTCAGTCTGACATTTAGGGCAGTCCTGAAAAAAGCAGCCTGGTTAAATCTCTGTTTATATTTCTTTTTTAAGATGTTGTGTTTTGTTTTGAGCTCTCTGAGTTTAGAGACTTTGTGTCTTTTAGAGATAAAGATGATGGTTGTTTTTTATTCTTTATCCTGTTTAAAGAGAGACTTGCTAGTAATTAAATTTTCTGATACAGTGGTTATTTCCAGTTGCATCTCCAAAGTCTCACTGTGTTATTTTAAGATTCTTTCTCCAAGGACTTGTAGAAGAAGTTTAAAAGTGTGAAGAATGTAAACTAGACATTTTAACTTTCAGAAAGGAAGGTGTTCATAGAACCTGGAGGGAGAGCAGGGTGGCTTCATGGTGCTCACAGCTGATGGCACTATAGGTGTGTAGTGAAAACTGGTGATGGTAGCTGGTTTCCACTTGATACTGCCTCTGTCTTTCATTTTATTTAATTATAAAGTCAGAGTTTTGAAAAGTGTTTACGTTTATCCTTTGCTATCTTTTCTCTGTATAAATGATAAGGTGCTGTGGTATGTGCTTATTTTTTTAAATAACAGCTTTATTGAGATTTAATCCCTATATTGTGAAATTCACCCCTTGAAGGTGTGTGATGCAGTGTTTTTTCGTATATTCATAGAGTTGTGTAATCATCCCTACTGTCTGATTCCGGAACATTTTCATCACCCCTAAAAGAAATGTGTGCCAATTTGTGTTACTTCCCATCCCCCTCCCCAGCCCTGAGCACTGCACTGCGTCCTGCCCGTGGGTTCGCCTGCTGTGGACACTTGATGTCAGCGGGGTTGCGGTGTGTGGTCTCTGTGGCTGAGCGCTTCCCTCAGTGCGCTGCTCTCCAGGGTCGCTCAGGCTGTATGGGGCCTGTGTCAGCACTTCTCTCCTTGTGGGGTGAGTGCTTTCCATTGTGTGGGTGGATATGCCCCGTTTTGTTTATCCCTCCATCAGTTGGTGGACAGGTGGATTGTTTCCGGTGCTTGTTTCCAAAGGACTCTTTTTCCTTGGTGGCTAGTAAACTCTTGTCTTAATCCCTTACACCTAACCCTCACCTGGTCATCTTTGGAGTGTCGCCAACATCTGGCTGTCCCGAGGGACCTGACTCTCAAGACTGGAGTCCACCTGGAGGATGGCTGTGTAGCGCGCAGCACTGTGCCCTGCAGGTCTGGGCTTCCAGAGGAGCTGCGCTGAAAGGTGGCAGAGACCACTCTGCTCGTCAGCTCCAGGGGCACGCTGTGAGCCCCTCCTTCCCTTGTGTCTGGAATCCTTGGGTCAGGAGCTTCACGGATCTACTGCGAGAGGGTGCGGAAACTGTTTTTAAAGTGCTTAGCGCAGGAATGTGGTGGTTGGTGGTGGTCTTCTGGCCGTGTGCCCTGGTCAAGCTCTGGAGCCCTCTGCTGTGGGATGAGCACCAGAGAGGCTTGGGGTCCACACAGGTGCGGTGAACACACCTGCTAACAATCCCTCGCCCGAGGCGAGCAAGAGCTGACCTTGTCTCATTGATTTTCCAAAAGTTTTTGGAAATCGTTGCAGTTCCGAAGGGAGACACCGAGTAGTTTGTCACGTGAGCTAGAAGTGGCTTCTTCTGGTTTCTCCTTTAATCCTAAACCCTGGCCTGCTGGAGCTGGGAGTCGACTGAAACCACAAGAAGGGACTTTGCTTGGAGCCCCTGTGCTTCCTGCTCAGGTTAAAGGAAGCGCTGTGCCTGGAAGGCCACTGCAGCTCCGCAGTCACGCTTGTTCCGGGCAGCCCATGTCCAAGGCCGCCCATCAAGGCCACTCCCAGCAAGTCTGACTTCCTTCATGCACTGCAGGAGAGGGTGTCCTGAGACAGATTGATTGGATTTTTTTTTTTGGCCAGCTTTTGTAGGTCCCAAAGACTGTCCTCTTTTTGTAGTGAAGTACATGGCATGGGGATTGAGCCATCCTGGGGTGCGGTTCTCACTGCTTTCCTGCTGCTGGTGTGCTCATCACAGGTGAAAGCCCCTCGCCTCTTCTGCAGCTGCCGTCCTGCTGCTTTCCTGCTGCATGACGGCTCAGACTCCGTGACACTTGAGTTACTGTCCTTTGCCCTCAGGTTAAATTCAGGCCACTTAATTTGACCTAAGCTAGTTTACACGTGTGTTGTTCAACTAGACAAACGTTTGTGTTCCTATTCCACATGTGTTCTGGGGTGTAGTTGTGGAAGCTGGAAGTTTCCTATCCTGGTAGGATGTGATGAGCAGTGGGGTGGCATCACTGATGCAAAATAGAACGTAAGTTTAGATAAACATCAACATTAGCCTTGTTTCTGCAGTTTTTGAAGTTCATTATTTTTATTTAGTCTTTATTTTACCCATTTTCTCCTCAGTCCTGTACACTTTATTTCCCTTCTTTTGGATTGAGGACATTTTGGATGACTGTTATTTTCCCAACAAATTCATGTGTGCATTTTACAGCTTCAGAGGAAGTGAGGAGAAGGGACCTGAGCTGGTCTAGCTTCTGTTTGTTGGCGGAATTGGTGACTGTTAATAAATCGAAAGAAAATTTTTATTACATCTAGGAAAACCAGTTTCTACTTGAGTGAGTGAGTGACGTCTCTCAGTCGTGTCCGACTCTTTGCGACCCCGTGGACTGTAGCCCGCCAGGCTCCTCTGTCCATGGAATTCTCCAGGCAAGAATACTGGAGTGGGCTGCCATTTCCTTCTCCAGGGGATCTTCCCTACCCAGGGATCGAACCCAGGTCTCCTGCATTGCAGGCAGACGCTTGCCTTCGATGGGTTAAATTTTAGAAGAGATCCCTTGATCTTTTTTTTTTTTTTGAGAAACTCCCACTCAGAATACTACTTCTCTTTAGTTTAAGTAAGAACTGTTGCTGAGGGGTTCCTGATTTTTTACTTTTACCCTTGATGTACATGGTTTAGAAATTCGTTTCCGCAGGAGAGTTTCACCTAGTCTCCATAGCTGTTTTGTATGTGCCTCACTCTGTGCAGTAGCCTCTCTGTTTTACAGCTGCCCTGTAAGACCCAAATGTTATAGAAACACTTCTGTCAAAGTCAAAAGCAGTTATCAAGAAGTGACAGAACATTTGATTAGTTCTGAAGCAGCTTGTTTTGTTCTGTCTGGGTCAGAAGGCCTGGAGTCGTTTCGAGTGAAGAGAAGACAGAGGCAGGACAGACCCTCTTTCCAGTAACCGCCGGCCTGGTGGCTCTCACTGGTGCAGAGTGTCACATGTAGGAGGCAAGGCTGGCGGCGGGACCGCGGACTCGCCTGGGACGGGTCAGGGCTTAGGGTGGATGTTGTGCAGGTTTGTAGAAAAGTCACCAGCCCTCAAAATGTCTTCCCTGTCCTATCCTTAATTGCTCCTTTCAGGGGCAGAGCTTTCCTTTCTGCCCCAGGAAGCCCCTCTGCCTCCGTCCTGGTCACATCTTTCTGTTTCCTCAGGGACACTGTTGGGTCACGTACTGCACTCTGCTACTTCCTGTCCTCCCCACCTCCCTATGCCAACCTTTGACCCCTGCTGTTTTCCCACTTGGTGCATCAGCACTTTGCTGGAGGCAGCAGAACCCTTCCTTGCACGTGAACCCTTGGCCATCCACTGTGGTCTTGTTCCTCTGTGGCCAGGTCTTGCTTTCCAGGGGGCATCCATTTTTAACAGTCTGGTGTGAAGTCTTCCAAGGTTCTAATGCCTATCTAAATATATACTTACGTATTCTTTGAAAACATAGTGTATACATGATTCAGTACAAATGGATCTCTCATCTACGCTGTTCTTCATGAGTGTGACTGTGCGCGCGTGCATGTGCACACACCCCCCCAGTGACACAGGGCATAGCAGCCTCCTTGGAATCAGTACTGCTGCTCTGGGCCTGACTGCCAGCTATTCCTCAGCCTCCTGTAACCTGGCTTCTGCCCCCAGCCTCTTCAAGGAAAACAGTTTTAATTAAAGCGTACCCAGTAATCTTTTAAATTAAGAATAGTTTAATAATAAGAGGTAAAAATAAATTGAAAAGCTACAAAAGAATGTTCAGTGAACCATCCCCTTTCCCTCACTCCCCTGTCCCCCATGCACTTGGGGAAGGATACACAGAACATTTCAAGCTTCTGTTCCCTTACCTGAGTGTAGATACTTTTTATTTCACATTTTTTAAACAGGTTTATTTTTACCCAGGAACCCATGCAGTTCTGTTCCCCTCTTTGTTTCTTGTAGAACCTTCCAGAAAGACTCTGTATTTATGGATAGATGGCCGGTGCCTTACCGCACGCACAGGTCTGTCCATCGCTTGTGCCTCTTGGCGTCTCTCTTGATGAGCACCGTGTCGCCTGCAGAGCTGCTGCCCTGGGCCTCTGTTGATGGGCTCTGTTCCCATCTCACTACTGCAGACCGCCCCCCCGTCACTTCCCTGAGCTGTGCGTGCCACCTGCGTGTGGCAGACAGCACGTGTGGTAAGCGTGTCTGCAGAGGAGAAGCCTGGCCGTGGGGTTGGCTGTGGGTCACATGGTCTGTGCTCCTGTGATTACTGGGGTGTTGCTGAGTTCGTTTGTGGGATCCCCACAGAATGTGAGGAGGTGAGGAATGCCGCTCAGTGTGGGGGCACGTGTTCAGGTGGTCCATTTCATTTATTTTTGTTGAGCTCTCTACGTCCTTTGCCCCCTCTCTGTTGAGTTATTGATCTTGTCTTTATTCTTTTTTAGGAGCTCTATAAGTTTCAAGGAAATGGTCCTTTTGTCTCTGGTGAAAGTTTCAGGAATTTATTTTCCAGGTTTGGGTTTTTTTTCCAAAAGACTCTGCCGTGCAGTTTAGGTTTTTCCTTTTAACGTTGCCTTTGTCAGTCTCGCCTGGCTTCGGGGTGTTGTGTCGTAATTAGAAATGCAGTGTGCATTGTACACATGACTGTACGTGTGCATAGACTATGCTCATAAAAACGTAAAGCATTGTGCACAACAACCGTTCCCTGTGGTGTGCTTATATAGAACTTGTGTGGTTTCTCATTTTGCATTTAACCAATCCATCTGGAATTTATTTGGTCTAAGGTACAAAGCTAGTTTTATATTTTCCAGATGACAGCCTAGCTGTCCCAGTGCCATTTGTTGAATAACGCACCCTCCCTCTCAGATTTGAAATGTGGTGTATTTCCGGGTATGTGTCAGTTTACTTCTGGACTGTTGGGTCTCACTGATGTCTTTATCCTGATGACCTGTGATTTGCCAGATTCACTCCTTCTCTTTCTCATCTCATTTGCTCCATGGGCTCTCCGCACTGTAAAGTTCTCTGGGGGATGGTGTTTTGTTGTTAAAACAACTGTGGCTGCTGAGACTGCTGTTAAAGGGTCTGGGTGGGGCT
>SJYX01013064.1:567098-588189 GCA_006410675.1 Oreotragus oreotragus | reverse complement strand
GCACACAGTATATCTGATTCAACTTTTAAAACTTTATTTTTCAAACTCAAGAAAACAGACAGTAAATGATGATTTTAAATATTTTTGCCCATGAGCACACATTTTATATCACTTTAACAATTTTCTTATTTTTATAGTTATATTTGATTATCTTGTAAATATGAAATATATAACAGACACCCTCCCCATGGATAGTTACAATGAGGCAAATGACAATTTGTATGATATTTTTAATCTTCCTAACATAGCTATAATTTGGAAAGCAAAGATTACAGATTCATTTATTTTATTATTTCCCAGTTGAGAAATTTTATGCATTTGTCAAAATTCATAAAACTTTATGCCATAAAGAGGCAACCTCTTTATGGTATAAAAAAGCCTGGAAGAGGTTGGGGGCTCATAGGACAGAATACAGACTGTGAAAATCATATCGGCATTACAAATACTAACATCTATGCTAGGCAGGGAATGGGGTTAAAAGCTGTTTATGTAAAAGTAACTTTGGAAATGAGTGAGTTTTGTAAGATTAAAGGTAAGAGAATTTTACATAAGCCCAGTGCCTAGGCAGGTGAAGTAGTTTTCTGCAGTAACATTAATTCTGTTAATTCTGAATCCATATGCATGTGTACCAGAATTGAAAAACTAAGGAAATGAATGACAGGAGCTGAGACTAAGATGTCTATCTTATAGGAGGGCACAGATAAGCAGGAGTGAGGTTAGAATAATAAACATGGTATAGATGGTATACATAGAGAGTTGGTGACATTAGTATAAACTCGGGTTGCTTGACATACCTGAAAACTATACATGATACTAGATCCAGTCCACTAATGACTGTGACCACAGATGAAATATGAAATAAAGTAACTGACAAAAATTTATGGAAAAAAATTCCCTGTATACAAAAATTTATGGAAAAAAATTCCCTGTATACAAAACTGAAGAGACTCTAGTGTCAAGCAAGTAAGTAGAAATAATGTGGACACAGCATTAAAAAAAAAATATGGTGTGAGGGTAGAAAGAAGAAACAAACATACAATTATGTAATTTGGTGGGGGGGAGTTACCTATGAATGGAAATAAAGAACTGTACTTCTCTCTAACTTTTAACAGAATAAAAACACACACAAAATATAAACATACTGATGACTCTAGAATTATTAACTGATTCCAAATGTTCTCCAATAACAAGGTTTATACAATATTACCTGAAGATTTAAATCTAGACTTCTGAGAAGTTAGTCAAAATTAAGAATCTTATAAAGGGAAATCATAAAATGTGTAAAGGATCAAGAACTAGTAATACTTAAATTTAGTTTATGAGTTCTATTAGTTTAAATGTACCATAACACAAATGACTAAATATTCATGAAAAAGTAATGTGATATAATTTTATGAATATTAGTGTGTTCTTTTAACTAATTTTAATTTTGCAGAAGAGATAGGCTACACACTCCAGTATTGTTCCTGTGGCTCAACTGGTGAAGAATCTGCCTGTAATATGGGAGACCTGGATTCAGTCCCTGAATTGGGAAGACCCCCTGGAGAAGGGAAAGGCTGCCCACTGCAGTATTCTGGCCTGGAGAATTCCATGGACTGCGTAGTCCATGGGATCGCAAAGAGTCGGATGTGACGGAGCGGCTTTCACTTTCAGGTGGCCTGCCAATGCAGGAGATATGAGAGACACACTAGTTCAATCCCTAAGTCAGGAAGATCCCCTGGAGGAGGAACTGGCAACCTACTCTAGTATTCTTGCCTGGAGAATCCCCATGGACAGGGGAGCCTGGAGGGCTACAGTCCACAGGGTCACAAAGAGTTGGACACGACTGCAGCAACCTAGCATGGACGCACGACTTTTAAACCAAATTATGTGAGAGAGAGTATTTTTGACATGGCCCAGTGGTCATGTAAATCTATTAACTTTATTTTTTTCCTTACACTTTCAGATTATTTAATGAAACTGCTAGTTTTGTATGATCACATAAGCAGAAGCACTGTTCTCTAAATACTCTATTAAACTGGAACAAAGACTTAGTATAGCAAATAATGTGTTGTCTAACTCAAAATTTTTATAAAGATTTATGATTATGTCACAGTTTTCTGGAAAACAAAATTTGATCATGTTTTAAAATCATCTGAGAAGTAGTCTTTATGTGTGTTGGTGAGTGTTGTTTATGTTCTGTTGGTAGTAAAATGCTGTGTAATATGAAGATTTCATAGCAGTTCTCTGAGGACAAACCATTGTCACATCTAGTATAAGACTGACACATATCTGATCACTGCAGTTTCAAATAATTTGGCTGGATAGCTTGACAATTGAATATTACATAACATACCTATTAATCAATCTTGATAAATATATAGACTGTAGCAACTTTCTAAATGAACACAGGCTGAAGTTTGAAAAATCAATAGAATATCTTTGTTACAACATGGTAAAACTTATTGATTTTAGACATTCCTACTTTTTCTGGAGGTCCATGCTTTCTACATTTTTCATTTTGATATTACATTGTACTGGCTGGATGCCCTTGGTTTTATCAAATAATGTTCTGTTGCTTTTTTCTTAAGTGTTTTGGGGATATTTTAATTAATACAATTTTTTGCTATAATCTTTTCCAAAATCATATACTACTCTATCATCAATTTTACTTTTTATTTTTAAATTTGACTTTTCACAATAAGTCCTGTATAAAATTGAATTCTGGTTCCTCTCCTTCCTCATGAAGAAGTGGGGAAATTTGCACATTCATAAGGATCTTCTTCAAGACCTGCCCATTTCCTTTCCTTCCATGGAAAACATATTCTATTCTCACAGAATTCACTGTGGAAATTAGGGGACATATAAATGTCCATAAAAATATTAAACACTACAACATATAACTGGTTTAAAGTATGACCTTCGATCCCATTTTAAAATATTTTCAAATTGTGTCAGAGTCCACCGAACGGACTTTCTGGTGTATGTGTGGCATAGCTCTGTTCCTTGGTCTTTAAAAGGTTGGTTATTTGTGTTGGACACAGTGGCATTCACCTGTGCACACAATAGGCATTCTCCTAAGGCCTGCCGCGGTGACAGCTCTCCATCTGAACTGCCTTCCAGGGTCTTCCTGATGCCCTGTCCCTGCAGTGCTCCTGCCCTACCAGCTGGGCAGGCCTGACCATCCCATGAGATGATGCCTCACTCTAAACCCGGCCTTGCCAGTGAGGACAGGGGGATATTTTAACTCAAATTATTCATCATTCAGTTATATTTTGAGATAGCCTGATTTTGACTGTCAATTTTGTCTTAATTGTAAAAGCCACCTTGTTCCAGAAATGCTGTGTGCATTTTGTGTCTCTTTAAGCTTTGGGCAGGTTTCTTTGCAAGCTCCATCTCTCCATCCTCCTGCACCACTTGCTATTGCCAATTAACTTCCATGAAAACTCTTAAATAGACGTTGGTCTTGATTGTTGTGGTGAAATCATGAATTAGAATTCTTTCTAGACTCTTCCATGTTTCTCTTTATCCACCTCAACTCAATCCAGGAAGGGATGGGATCCCACACTCCATTCATTTTTAACACACCTTTTTCTCTTTAGAAAGTGAAATTCATTCAGTCGTGCCCACCTCTTTGCAACCCCATGGACTCTACGAATTCTCCAGGGCAGAATACTGGAGTGGGTGGCCTTTCCCTTCTCCAGGGGATCTTCCAAAACCAGGGATTGAACCCAGGGCTCCTGCATTGCAGGCAGATTCTTTACCAGCTGAGCCACCACAGAAGCCCTGATATTTACAGATGAGACTCCCTTTACATTTGGCTTTTGTTGTTTGTTGCTGTTGTCATTTTTCTGTTTTTAGTAAGGTGATTCAGTTAAAATAATTTGAATTTGAGTGTGAAAACAAACAGAATTCCTTAGGTAATCAGGGACTGTATTTTTTTTTATATAATTGCAGAACAGACTGAAGTACCTGTATAGCTGCACAGCTCAGTGTTATTATTAAGACTCAGATTACTTTTGGAGCTTCCCAGGTGGCACTAGCTTTGAAGAGCCAGCCTGCTAATGGAGGAGACATAAGACATGCAGTTTCAATCCCTGTGTCGAGAAGATCCCCTGGATGAGGGCATGGTAACCCACTCCAGTATTCTTGCCTGGAGAATCTCATGGACAGAAGAGCCTGGCATGCTACAGTCCATAGGGTTGCAGAAAGTTGGACATGACTGAGGCGACTTTGCACTCACAGATTACTTTTTAACATTTCAGCTATGCTGTTCTCAGTTTGTTGGCAGTGTTTTCAGTCTAAATTTCAATGAGATGGAAAGATGGCTATAGTGGTTTAGGGTGCTATATTCAGAAAAGCAAAATCCAGAAAAGATGCGATTCTCTCTTTCTTTCTCATCTTGATAGATGTAGAATCACTCCCATCAACAACATCATGTCTGTATCACCATTCAGAATTATCCCATATGCCTTAACCTTAACATATCACTAGCAGAGCTGTGTGTGTACTTTAACCAGTTTGGACCAACCTGTATCCAACCCCTGGAGACTGAGCCAAGTGTAGCCTCTCCTTAAGTACTGGCTGTCATAGAAAAAGGTGGGTACCTGAGCTAATATCCTGTAGTACTGGAAAGCAAGAATGCAGGAGATTGGGATTTGAATTTAGATGTCAAATATCAATAGCAGAGACTTGTAGGGACCACACCAGTGAATATCAAACACCCACTCATTCACTTCTTCATGTTAACAATGCTGTTATGCTTGTAGAAAAGGCACTCTTAGTCTTCCATGTGGTAAATATCTGTCCTGCTATTGCATCCAGATCTAATCCCAGAAACTCTCATTTCTGTTCAAGTCCTTCTCAATGCACCTTGATAGAGGTATCTGTAGTATATACCTAAAAGATAGGTTAACCAACGTAGAGTGAAAGTAAGGGAATAGGATAAGCATGATAGTGAAGAAGTTGCAAAAACGGTTATTTTTAAATAGGCACAGCTGCTCTTATGAAGAGTTGGAGTCTGTTTCCTGGCTCTCAAATCCCAGCTTCCCTTATAACATGCTTTGGCCAAAGAACGTGGCTGACTTTTCAGCATTCCACCTCTGAACCTAGGCCACATGGCCGTGGACACTTCCGTTCTGTCTTGCAACTACTACTTGAAAAGCCCAGGCAAGACTTATGGAAGATAAGTGATCATCAGAAAGAGAATCCAGATGATGCAGCTTAGGGAACAACTTCTAGAGCTGGCTGATCCCCCAGCATAGGAGGAAGCACCATCTAGAACAAGGAGTCAGCAAACTACAGCTCACAAGGGCAAATTCTGGTTGGAGCCTGGTTTTGTGTAGCCCTGTGCTGTGCTTTGTAACTCAGTCACATCCTAATCTTTGCAACTCCATGGACAGTAGCCCGCCAGGCACCTCTGTCCATGGGGATTCTTCAGGCAAGAATACTGGAGTGGGTTGCCATACCCTCCTGCAGAGGATCTTCCCAACCCGAGGATTGAATCCAGGTCTTCCACTATGCAGGAGAATTCTTTACCATCTGAGCCACCAGGGAAACCAAAGAATACTGGAGTGGGTAGTCTATCCCTTCAGGGGAACTTCCCAACCCAGGAGTAAAACCAGGGTCTCCTGCATTGCAGGCATATTCTTTACCAGCTGAGCTACCAAGGAAGCCCTTTGTGTAAGCCTAGAACAAAGAATGTTTCCTACATTTACAAAAGATAGTTAAAAGATTATGCAAAAGAGATTGCATTTGGTTTGTAAAGCCTAAAATATTTACTTAAGAGAAAAGTTTCTGATCCTTGACCTCTTAACAAACACTATCTTGAGTCACCAGGGAAGGGCCAGATATTTAATATCTTTAGACTTGTGAGTTATAGGATCTCAGTCACTAAAACTTAGCTTTCAATTGTAACACAAAAGCAATCATAAAGAGTAAGTAAATGTGTGTGACTGTGTTTCAATAAAACATTATTTACAAAAACAGGAGACAGGCCATATTTGGGAGATGGGCCATATTTTCCCAACCCCTGATCTGAAATGTATAGTAGATTTAGAAAATACTCCTAATGGAATGAAACAATGACGATCACTCTTAAAAAGGGATGAGGGATTTTGTTTTGCCATTTTTTTTTCTTGACCAATTTGCATATTTTCTGTTTTCTGATTGAATCTCCATATCATCCATAGTTCTTGGCTTCACCGTTTGAGAAGATTCTTCTTGCCTGTCCTAAATGGTCAAATCAGATATAAATACTGGGAAAGCTGTTTTCTGAGAATTAGTTCAGCCTAAAACAAGTTTTTGGCAGTTCAGTTTTTCTTGGTGGGAGCGCTGCTGCTGCTGCTGCTAAGTTGCTTCAGTCGTGTCCGACTCTGTGCGACCCCAGAGATGGCAGCCCACCAGGCTCCGCCGTCTCTGGGATTCTCCAGGCAAGAACACCGGGAGCGCTACAACCTAGAAATTCATTTTTGGCTAGGAGTTTTCATTAGACAAGTTTACCTCTTCTTGCACACGTAAAGCTCTGGGCACTGGTGATGGACAGGGGAGCCTGGTATGCTGCAGTCCATAGCGTCGGGAAGAGCTGGACATGACTAAGCAACTGAACTGAATGTGTGAGATGTTTGCTCTTCTTTTTCTTTCTTCTTTGTTTCTATCAGTCAATTCTCAGCTAACAGCCCCAACCAATATGCTGACTTCAACGTGAATTTCTGTGTGGCAATCCAGTGTCCTGCCCGCAGTGCTCTGTGTTTGTGCTTACCCCAGACCCTCTGGGCAGGCTGAGTAGGACAGTCACTTCCACTGGGTCAGGTTCATTTATCTGGCAAAGAATGCCAAGCAGAAGGTGCTCAGAGAGACTGCGCTTTAAATTTGTGTTAACCACATCTCCCACTAATTCTCCAACTTTCAATACTGTATTTTCTTTACATTACAGTTCAGTTCAGTCACTCAGTCATGTCCAACTCTTTGCAACCCCATGAATCGCAGCACGCCAGGCCTCCCTGTTCATCACCATCTCTCGGAGTTCACTCAGACTCACATCCATCGAGTGCGTGATGCCATAAAATATCCAAATGACCCAAAAGTTCTGTTCATCTCCATTTGTAAACTGTACCCATAAATCAATATGAATCATTGAAGTATATAAATCATTATCATTTACCCAAGTACTGTATGACCTTACGTCTAACCAGGTTCCCCATTAAGTTAATTAGTTAGGTGATTTTAGTTCCTTCTCTATTTCCTGCCAAGTAGCTGCCATTTTCAGAGCCCTACTCTTAGTACCAAATTCTACACCATCAGTGTCCTGTCACCAGTAAGTAAAAGAAAACCTCATCTAAAATTTTCTTTCCTGAACATTAGCAATCACTATTTACCAAAAATACTATTTCTAGAACTGGTTTACTAAATGGGTGGATGAAATGAAGATTAATAAATATTTCCATGAAATATGGATAACCTAAAGCCAATTTTATTTTGAGGCATAACAATAGAGACACAGATAGATAAAAAACATAAATCTATCCATCTGGATAAAAAAGAATTTTATGAAAATTAAAACTAACCTCCTTAAGGTTAAAATTGCCTCACTGCTTACATGAAAAAAAATCTTCTAATATATTTTTTTTCTTTTTCAGTTTTCTTTCTTCTTCTTTAAGAAATACTACACATTATAGAATATCATTCTGAACCACTCTAAAACTATATACATGAATGTATTTATGCCCAAGTTAGCTGAAGATGATACACCCCAGTACTTCTTGCCAGGAATGACAATCACAATTAATTTATTTTCTTCTCATTGGCTATCAAAACTTTCATAGGTGGAAATAAACTTTAGTATGAAATTTTTCATATTCATAAAATATTATATCATTATTAATCTTCTGTGTCCTCTATGTACTGTGCTACAAGAAGTATTAGTCACTCAGTCATGTCCAATTCTTGGCCATAGTCCACCAGGCTCCCTCTGTCTATGGAATTCTCAAGACAAAAATACTGGAGTGGGTAGCCATTTCCTTCCCCAGGGCATCTTTCCAAGCCAGGGATCAAATCCAGGTTTCCTGCATTGCAGGCGGAATTTTTTACACTCTGAGCCACCAGGGAAGTCCAATGTACTACAACTGATAAACAAAAAAGAAATAACTGTCATAAGGGTATCATTATACTTTAATGAAAATAAACTATCGATATCTTGAATTTTAATCATTGTCTTTATCTTGTACAGAAAGGGAAATGAGAAAGAAATATATTAAATTTTCCCTAGATCTTTGAAATCCATGGGAGTACACTTCAGGAGAAACAGAGCCATGCGTTTCTACATTTCAGACCTAGAAATGAGCGCTGCACACCTGAACTGCCAGCATCTGAAGTGTCACCAAAGAACCAGTGTTTATCTTTGCCAGCAGAGCATTTTTCACTGGATCCCGCAGAGAAATTCATTAATAGAATTAGGGATGGTACCATTTCACTGAAGTGAACCAATTCACTTAGTGACCCGAGTCACATGGATCGAGGGTGGCTTGTTCAGAGCTGTGTATAAGACTTTCAAGAAATACCTATCAGAAAACCCCAGAGTTGATTGTTTTGGGTTCATGATTTAAACATGAATTAAAAAGAGAGAAATAATGATTTTAGCTGATACATTTAAGTGTAGTTTCCCTGGGGTACAACAGTCTAGGAGGCAAAAACTAAGGAGACAGTAAAGATGAAAATTAGTGCCAAAGGCATATGCAATACTGTCACTTGCTCTCTGTGTAACCCTACCTTCTCCATGCTTTTTTATCACCAATGGACTCCAAGGATGCCATACTCTGGGGCTTGGTACAAAAATCTTATGATGGTATTGGCAGTCTGGTGATCTTGCAGGTTGANTTCCTTAAGTACTGGCTATCATAGAAAAAGGTGGGTACCTGAGCTAATATCCTGTAGTACTGGAAAGCAAGAATGCAGGAGATTGGGGTTTGAATTTAGATGTCAAATATCAATAGCAGAGACTTGTAGGGACCACACCAGTGAATACCAAACACCCACTCATTCACTTCTTCCTGTTAACAATGCTGTTATGCTTGTAGAAAAGGCACTCTTAGTCTTCCATGTGGTAAATATCTGTCCTGCTATTGCATCCAGATCTAATCCCAGAAACTCTCATTTCTGTTCAAGTCCTTCTCAATGCACCTTGATAGAGGTATCTGTAGTATATACCTAAAAGATAGGTTAACCAACGTAGAGTGAAAGTAAGGGAATAGGATAAGCATGATAGTGAAGAAGTTGCAAAAACGGTTATTTTTAAATAGGCACAGCTGCTCTTATGAAGAGTTGGAGTCTGTTTCCTGGCTCTCAAATCCCAGCTTCCCTTATAACATGCTTTGGCCAAAGAACGTGGCTGACTTTTCAGCATTCCACCTCTGAACCTAGGCCACATGGCCGTGGACACTTCCGTTCTGTCTTGCAACTACTACTTGAAAAGCCCAGGCAAGACTTATGGAAGATAAGTGATCATCAGAAAGAGAATCCAGATGATGCAGCTTAGGGAACAGCTTCTAGAGCTGGCTGATCCCCCAGCATAGGAGGAAGCACCATCTAGAACAAGGAGTCAGCAAACTACAGCTCACAAGGGCAAATTCTGGTTGGAGCCTGGTTTTGTGTAGCCCTGTGCTGTGCTTTGTAACTCAGTCACATCCTAATCTTTGCAACTCCATGGACAGTAGCCCGCCAGGCACCTCTGTCCATGGGGATTCTTCAGGCAAGAATACTGGAGTGGGTTGCCATACCCTCCTGCAGAGGATCTTCCCAACCCGAGGATTGAATCCAGGTCTTCCACAATGCAGGAGAATTCTTTACCATCTGAGCCACCAGGGAAACCAAAGAATACTGGAGTGGGTAGTCTATCCCTTCAGGGGAACTTCCCAACCCAGGAGTAAAACCAGGGTCTCCTGCATTGCAGGCATATTCTTTACCAGCTGAGCTACCAAGGAAGCCCTTTGTGTAAGCCTAGAACAAAGAATGTTTCCTACATTTACAAAAGATAGTTAATAGATTATGCACAAGAGATTGCATTTGGTTTGTAAAGCCTAAAATATTTACTTAAGAGAAAAGTTTCTGATCCTTGACCTCTTAACAAACACTATCTTGAGTCACCAGGGAAGGGCCGGATATTTAATATCTTTAGACTTGTGAGTTATAGGATCTCAGTCACTAAAACTTAGCTTTCAATTGTAACACAAAAGCAATCATAAAGAGTAAGTAAATGTGTGTGACTGTGTTTCAATAAAACATTATTTACAAAAACAGGAGACAGGCCATATTTGGGAGATGGGCCATATTTTCCCAACCCCTGATCTGAAATGTATAGTAGATTTAGAAAATACTCCTAATGGAATGAAACAATGACGATCACTCTTAAAAAGGGATGAGGGGTTTTGTTTTGCCATTTTTTTTTCTTGACCAATTTGCATATTTTCTGTTTTCTGATTGAATCTCCATATCATCCATAGTTCTTGGCTTCACCGTTTGAGAAGATTCTCCTTGCCTGTCCTAAATGGTCAAATCAGATATAAATACTGGGAAAGCTGTTTTCTGAGAATTAGTTCAGCCTAAAACAAGTTTTTGGCAGTTCAGTTTTTCTTGGTGGGAGCGCTGCTGCTGCTGCTGCTAAGTTGCTTCAGTCGTGTCCGACTCTGTGCGACCCCAGAGATGGCAGCCCACCAGGCTCCGCCGTCTCTGGGATTCTCCAGGCAAGAACACCGGGAGCGCTACAACCTAGAAATTCATTTTTGGCTAGGAGTTTTCATTAGACAAGTTTACCTCTTCTTGCACACGTAAAGCTCTGGGCACTGGTGATGGACAGGGGAGCCTGGAATGCTGCAGTCCATAGCGTCGGGAAGAGCTGGACATGACTAAGCAACTGAACTGAATGTGTAAGAGATGTTTGCTCTTCTTTTTCTTTTTTTTCTATCAGTCAATTCTCAGCTAACAGCCCCAACCAAAATGCTGACTTCAACGTGAATTTCTGTGTGGCAATCCAGTGTCCTGCCCGCAGTGCTCTGTGTTTGTGCTTACCCCAGACCCTCTGGGCAGGCTGAGTAGGACAGTCACTTCCACTGGGTCAGGTTCATTTATCTGGCAAAGAATGCCAAGCAGAAGGTGCTCAGAGAGACTGCGCTTTAAATTTGTGTTAACCACATCTCCCACTAATTCTCCAACTTTCAATACTGTATTTTCTTTACATTACAGTTCAGTTCAGTCACTCAGTCGTGTCCGACTCTTTGCAACCCCATGAATCGCAGCACGCCAGGCCTCCCTGTTCATCACCATCTCTCGGAGTTCACTCAGACTCACATCCATCGAGTGCGTGATGCCATAAAATATCCAAATGACCCAAAAGTTCTGTTCATCTCCATTTGTAAACTGTACCCATAAATCAATATGAATCATTGAAGTATATAAATCATTATCATTTACCCAAGTACTGTATGACCTTACGTCTAACCAGGTTCCCCATTAAGTTAATTAGTTAGGTGATTTTAGTTCCTTCTCTATTTCCTGCCAAGTAGCTGCCATTTTCAGAGCCCTACTCTTAGTACCAAATTCTACACCATCAGTGTCCTGTCACCAGTAAGTAAAAGAAAACCTCATCTAAAATTTTCTTTCCTGAACATTAGCAATCACTATTTACCAAAAATACTATTTCTAGAACTGGTTTACTAAATGGGTGGATGAAATGAAGATTAATAAATATTTCCATGAAATATGGATAACCTAAAGCCAATTTTATTTTGAGGCATAACAATAGAGACACAGATAGATAAAAAACATAAATCTATCCATCTGGATAAAAAAGAATTTTATGAAAATTAAAACTAACCTCCTTAAGGTTAAAATTGCCTCACTGCTTACATGAAAAAAAATCTTCTAATATATTTTTTTTCTTTTTCAGTTTTCTTTCTTCTTCTTTAAGAAATACTACACATTATAGAATATCATTCTGAACCACTCTAAAACTATATACATGAATGTATTTATGCCCAAGTTAGCTGAAGATGATACACCCCAGTACTTCTTGCCAGGAATGACAATCACAATTAATTTATTTTCTTCTCATTGGCTATCAAAACTTTCATAGGTGGAAATAAACTTTAGTATGAAATTTTTCATATTCATAAAATATTATATCATTATTAATCTTCTGTGTCCTCTATGTACTGTGCTACAAGAAGTATTAGTCACTCAGTCATGTCCAATTCTTGGCCATAGTCCACCAGGCTCCCTCTGTCTATGGAATTCTCAAGACAAAAATACTGGAGTGGGTAGCCATTTCCTTCCCCAGGGCATCTTTCCAAGCCAGGGATCAAATCCAGGTTTCCTGCATTGCAGGCGGATTTTTTTACACTCTGAGCCACCAGGGAAGTCCAATGTACTACAACTGATAAACAAAAAAGAAATAACTGTCATAAGGGTATCATTATACTTTAATGAAAATAAACTATCGATATCTTGAATTTTAATCATTGTCTTTATCTTGTACAGAAAGGGAAATGAGAAAGAAATATATTAAATTTTCCCTAGATCTTTGAAATCCATGGGAGTACACTTCAGGAGAAACAGAGCCATGCGTTTCTACATTTCAGACCTAGAAATGAGCGCTGCACACCTGAACTGCCAGCATCTGAAGTGTCACCAAAGAACCAGTGTTTATCTTTGCCAGCAGAGCATTTTTCACTGGATCCCGCAGAGAAATTCATTAATAGAATTAGGGATGGTACCATTTCACTGAAGTGAACCAATTCACTTAGTGACCCGAGTCGCATGGATCGAGGGTGGCTTGTTCAGAGCTGTGTATAAGACTTTCAAGAAATACCTATCAGAAAACCCCAGAGTTGATTGTTTTGGGTTCATGATTTAAACGTGAATTAAAAAGAGAGAAATAATGATTTTAGCTGATACATTTAAGTGTAGTTTCCCTGGGGTACAACAGTCTAGGAGGCAAAAACTAAGGAGACAGTAAAGATGAAAATTAGTGCCAAAGGCATATGCAATACTGTCACTTGCTCTCTGTGTAACCCTACCTTCTCCATGCTTTTTTATCACCAATGGACACCAAGGATGCCATACTCTGGGGCTTGGTACAAAAATCTTATGATGGTATTGGCAGTCTGGTGATCTTGCAGGTTGACCAGTGAGATTCAGTTGAATACAACTAATTTGTGTTTTGATATAATTGAAGAATTATGAAAAGAAAAAAAAAAGGAAGGAAAAAGCTATGTAAGGTTACATCAGTGCTGGAACAACTTAATTCTGTAAGAACAGGGAAGTACATCTGTCAGAGATACTTTTAGAAAAATAGAAACTTTTCTCGTGACACAAATTCTTGTTAAATTGCTTCAGATAGAAGGATAGGCTACATTAGACTAGAATATGAGGAGGATTTCCTTGGAGGATGATAGGGATGTGGCCTGGGATAGAAGAAAGCTGTGTTTTATATTACATCACTCATCCCCATAATCTAGAGTATTCAGTGAGTGACTCAAATGCATCAGAAAATACTTGCAGTGAATGTACAGTTTGTGGAAACTTAGAACACATGTAGTTCTGCATACAGAATTTTGACGAGCATTTCAAGACTGGAGAAATGATACAGTTTTCTGTAAGCCTTTGTGGACATATGCATATAGCTTGGGTATTGATTCCTACAAACAGGGAAGTGAGATCATTTCCAAGGATGGCTCTGATGCAGGGACAACCCAGAAAACGACAGACAAAGCAGGGCAGAAGATTTCATTCTATTTTGGTCTCATTCATGAAAATTTGAACTAAGGTTCTGTCCACAGCCGTCACTTATGAAATCTTCCAGTCTCTAATTATTTGCCAGCATTTCAGAGGAAGATTCAGATATAGACAGCATTATTTGAATTGGACACCAAATCCCCACAATTTCTATATGGATTAGCTAGTAATGGAGCTGTTATTTTTAACCAAGCCCATTTGGAAACACAACCCCAGAGGGCCTTGGTTGCAACTCACTGAGTTATCATGGCTTAACGCTCATTTAGAGGATTCAGGAAACAATACTAAAGACCTTACAAAATAATTTTGCCCAGACTCTTAGAAATAGGAAGGAAAAAGTATTTGGGCTAGGGAAGCAAAGTGTATGCTACACTTTGATCTTTACCTAAAGGAAGTGTAGGGAATCTGTGTTTGCATATATTGTAAAACACAACTACCAGAATTTACTTCAGGCAGTACGGGGTGCTAGTCTAGATTCCTCCCCTGATATTCTCTGAAACTGAACATGGAAAAAATATTCTTATGAAAGTCAGGAGAGTAGTGTGGATGGAAAGTGAATGAGTAAACAGGAGGATGGTAAATAAACACACACAATATTCATATTTTCATTTGCATACTGTTCACAGAGTTCATGGGACATATGTGTACCCATCGCTGATTCACATTTGTGTATGGCAGAAACCATCACAATACTGTAACCATCCTTTAGTTCAGTTCAGTCAGTGCAGTTGCTCAGTTGTGTCTAACTATTTATGACCCCATGAACTGCAGCACACCAGGCCTCCCTGTCCATCACCAACTTCCGCAGTCCACCCAAACCCATGTCCATCGAGTCAGTGATGCCATCCAACAATCTCATCCTCTGTCATCCCCTTCTCTTCCTGCCTTCAATCTTTCCCATCATCAGGGTCTTTTCCAATGAGTCAGCTCTTCACATCAGGTGGCCAAAGTATTGGAGTTTCAGCTTCAACATCAGTGCTTCCAAGGAACACTCAGGACTGATCTCCTTTAGGATGGACTGGTTGGATCTCCTTGCAGTCCAAGGGACTCTCAAGAGTCTTCTCCAACACCACAGTTCAAAAGCATCAATTCTTCAGTGCTCAGCTTTCTTTATAGTCCAACTCTCACATCCGTACATGACTACTGGAAAAAACATAGCCTTGACTAGACTGACTTTTGTTGACAATGTCTCTGCTTTTCAATATGCTTTCTAGGTTGGTCATAACTTTCCTTCCAAGGAGTAAGCATCTTTTAATTTCATGGCTGCAATCACCATCTGCAGTGATTTGGGAGCCCAAAAAATAAAATCAGCCACTATTTCCACTGTTTTGCCATCTATTTGCCACAAAGTGATTGGACTGGATGCCATGATCTTCGTTTTCTGAATGTTGAGCTTTAAGCCAACTTTTTCACTCTCCTCTTTTACTTTCATCAAGAGGCTTTTTAGTTCCTCTTCACTTTCTACCATAAGGGTGGTGTCATTTGCATATCTGAGGTTATTGATATTTCTCCTGGCAATCTTGATTCCAGCTTGTGCTTCATCCAGCCCAGTGTTTCTCATGATGTTCTCTGCGTATAAGTTAAATAATCAGGGTGACAATATACAGCCTTGACATACTCCTTTTCCTATTTTATCCTCTAACTTAATATCAAAAAAGAAGGCTGAGTGCCAAATAATTGATGTTTTTGAATTTTGGTGCTAGAGAACATTCTTAAGGATGCCTTGGACAGCAGGGAGATCAAAACAGTCAACCTAATGGAAATCAACCCTGAATATTTATTGGAAGGACTGAAGCTGAAACTCCAGTAATTTGGTCACTTGATGCAAAGAGCCAACTCATGGGAAAAGACCTAAAGCTGAGAAAAATTAAAGGCAAAAGGAGAAGGGGCAACAGAGAATAAGATGGTTAGATAGCATCACTAACTTAAAGGACATGAATCTGAGCAAATTAGGGGTGATAGTGAAAGACAGAGGAGCTTGGCATGTTGCAGTCCATGAGGTCACAACTCTTTGTGTCCAAGAATTAAAAAGCAACAATATATATATATTTACATGTGTGTACACAAGTTTTAAACCTATATACATTTCTACAAATGTATACATTCTTTCAGGGAATGATGTACTTTTCCATTCCACCTATTCCTCAAATTTTTCAATAACAACTTGTATACTAATCACAAAACTCTAGAAACAATACATTTGGTCTGCAATTTGTTTCAGGAAAATATTTTATATGCTAGAGAAAAAAGAAGACAGAAGACCCACTCAGAAAATAAAAACAAAAGAAAAAGTCAGCAGGAAGTAGGATTTCAGTAAGATGCTAAAGTTAAAGACAGGGTAGGCAGGGCTTGGCATTGTGCCAGAAGTTTGTGTTTGATTCCATCAGATCATCCAGCATTAGTGATTCCTCCACAATGTCTGGGCATCTTGGTGGACTCAAGATGCCTGTGTGCATACTAAGTCGCTTCAGTCATGTCTGACTCTTTGTGACCCCATGGACTGTAGCCCTCTAGGATCCTCTGTCCATGGAACTCTCCAGGCAGGAACACTGGAATGGGTAGCCATTTCCTTCTCCAGGAGACCTTCCCAACCCAGGGATCAAACCCACATCTCTTGCGTCTCTTGCATTCTTTACCACAAGCACCACTTGGGAAGCCCAGACTCAAGATGAGGGATGCACTAATGTTTTGATGAATATGGTGCAACTTGTTTGTGTGTGTTTCTGTGTGTGTGTTAGTTCCTCAGTCATGTCTGACTCTTTGTGACCCCATGGACTGTAGCTCACCAGGCTCCTCTGTCCATGGGATTCTCCAGGCAAGAATACTGGAGTGGGTTGCCCTTTCTCCAGGGGATCTTTCCAATATAGGGATCAAACTTGCATCTCCTGCATTGCAGGCAGATTCTTTACTGTCTGAGTCACCAGACATACACCTTGCAGGGAACCTATTGATTATCAAACAAATCCACCCCAATTGTTTCCACTCATATCTCTGAAATTAATAATAATTTTTGTATCCTGAACAAAAGCTAATATTAAAGCCACAGCATCCTAAAGGACAGCCAGGGATGGACTTGCCTCTCTCCTCTCCTTCTGTGGGAATTAGTAGAGGTACCGCAAAAGAAGAGAGAAGGGGAGAGCAGACTGACACAGGCTCTGTGTGATGCTGAGCCAAAGTGATAGGGCTCAAGTAAGGGGGCATTCAGATGTCCTGCACATGAACTTCTCTTGATTGTGGAGAGAAATCTGTATGGAGGTCAGGAAGCAACAGTTAGAACTGGACATGGAACAACAGACTGGTTCCAAATAGGAAAAGGAGTGCCTTATGGCAGAAAGTGAAGAGGAACTAAAAAGCCTCTTGATGAAAGTGAAAGTGGAGAGTGAAAAAGTAGGCTTAAAGCTCAACATTCAGAAAACGAAGATCATGGCATCTGGTCCCATCATTTCATGGGAAATAGATGGGGAAACAGTGGAAACAGTGTCAGATTTTATTTTGGGGGGCTCCAAAATCACTGCAGATGGTGACTGCAGCCATGAAATTAAAAGACGCTTACTCCTTGGAAGAAAAGTTATGACCAACCTAGATAGTATATTCAAAAGCAGAGACATTACTTTGCTGACTAAGGTCCATCTAGTCAAGGCTATGGCTTTTCCACTAGTCATGTATGGATGTGAAAGTTGGACTGTGAAGAAGGCTGAGCACTGAAGAACTGATGCTTTTGAACTGTGGTGTTGGAGAAGACTCTTGAGAGTCCCTTGGACTTCAAGGAGATTCAACCAGTCCATTTTGAAGGAGATCATCCCTGGGATTTCTTTGGAAGGAATGATGCTAAAGTTGAAGCTCCAGTACTTTGGCCACCTCATGCAAAGAGCTGACTCATTGGAAAAGACTTTGATGCTGGGAGGGATTGGGGGCAGGAGGAGAAGGGGATGACCGAGGATGAGATGGCTGGATGGCATCATTGACTCGATGGATGTGAGTCTGAGTGAACTCTGGGAGCTGGTGATGGACAGGGAGGCCTGGCGTGCTGCGATTCATGGGGTCACAATGAGTCGGACATGACTGAGCGACTGTACTAAACTGAACTGAATGCTTGATAGTGATGAAAATGGAGATTATGTTTTGATTCATTCCTATTTCCTTAGTCACATGTGTTTCAGAGTGGATAATTTTACCTTCCTTTAAAAAGGTAGATTAAGTGTCTTTCATTCATGTGGGCCAATTGATGGGACTATTTGAAAAGGTTTTGAGTATCTTAAGAAAGCTATATAAAAGTGCCGTCATTTGGCCAAAAATATATGAATCTCTGAGGTGACATTTTAGTTTTAACTATTTTTTATTGGAGTATAGTTGCTTTACAATATTGTTAGTTTCTACTATGCAGTAAAATGAATCATATCTATATATCATCTCTCTACATATCTATCCCCTCCCTTTTGGTCTTCCTTACTATTCAGGTCACTGCAGTGCACTAAGTAGAATAAACCATAGTTCAAAAAGGTATATGCACCTGAATGTTCACAGCAGCACTGTTTATGTATATGAACTGATATTTTAAAAAGACAAAGTTTTGCAAACACAGGGAAAGCCTGAATGTAATGCAGGAAAACCTGAAAACAAAATGTCTTATAGGAAAAGAAAAAGAGTGAGACAGATATTCTAAACATATTTTTACAACATGCCAACATTTGATACAGGCATAGTTGCAGGTTTGTATTTTCCATTTATGTAGTAAATACACAATTTAACAAATACCTTCCATGGGATGTGAAGCTTTTTGGAATAAACAAAATGATATAACTATTTCTGGACTACAAACATATAACCATCCTTCCTTGGACTGTGAAACTGTGGGGTGAGTGGAAAATTCTCACAGTAATGACACATCTGGAAGGTGTCATCTGACAATGAATTCACTGTCAGGTTATTCTAAGCACAATTAAGTGAGTCCTCATGCAAGAAGAAAAACTTTCATGATGGAAGTATTTTCAATAAAGCTGCTGTCATAAGAAATACTCAGATTGAGAGGAAGGGGAAAATTACCCCATTATCATGTTCATCATTGACTAGATTATTATGATTCATTAAAAAAAAAAAAAAAAACCTCCCAAGAAGTTAGCTGGAGAAAAATGAGAGGAGTCTGTAAGAGTCTGTGGAAATAGATCTGAGGTTCTTAAGCCATTATAGATTCAATGGTTGACTCCCAGGGGAAAAATGGTTACACTGATCTGTTCACTGAGGATAAGTAGATCAAATCTGTATTTCTGTGAGAAATTAATAAATCCACAGTGTTTTGAGAGTAGATTTCATGACCAAATTAGACTCACTTTATAATGGTTAATACATACTGCATCATTCCCTTTTTTTTGCCAGGTGGTACTGGGGTGCTGCTGCTGCTGCTGCTGCTAAGTCACTTCAGTCGTGTCCGACTCTGTGTGACCCCATAGACGGCAGCACACCAGGCTCCTCCGTCTCTGGGATTCTCCAGGCAAGAATACTGGAGTGGGTTGCCATTTCCTTCTCCAATGCATGAAAGAGAAAAGTGAAAGTGAAGTTGCTCAGTCTGTCCGACTGTTAGCGACCCCACGGACTGCAGCCCACCAGGCTCCTCCGTCCATTGGATTTTCCAGGCAAGAGTACTGGGGCGGGGTGCCATTGCCTTCCCCGGGTACTGGGGTATCAATTCACAAATCCCAAGAGTTTAGCAAAACACAGGTTTATTTCATTAATCATGCTACGTATCAGCTGTGGGTTGGCTGTAGATAAGGTACACATGTCTCTCTTATGAAATTCTGGTCAAAGGAGCCATCCTCATGATATAGGCACATGTGTCTATGGTACAGGGAAAAGGATAAATGGTGGGACTACATATTGGCTTTTTAAAGATTAGTTTCTGCTATACAACAATGTGATTCAGCTATATGTATCGGTTCAGTTCAGTCACTCAGTCGTGTCTGACTCTTGGGGACCCCATGAATTGCAGCAGACCAGGTCTCCAGTCCATCACCAACTCCCGGATTTCATACAGACTCACGTCCATTGAGTCAGTGATGCCATCCAGCCATCTCATCCTCTGCTGTCCCCTTCTCCTCCTGCCCCCAATCCCTCCCAGCATCAGAGCCTTTTCCAGTAAGTCAACCCTTCGCATGACATGGCCAAAGTACTGGAGTCTCAGCTTTAGCACCAGTCCTTCCAAAGACATCCCAGGGCTGATCTCCTTTATGAATGGGTTGGTTGGATCTCCTTGCAGTCCAAGGGACTCGCAAGAGTCTTCTCCAACACCACAGTTCAAAAGCATCAATTCTTCAGTGCTCAGGTTTCTTCACAATCCAACTCTCACATCCATACATGATCACTGGAAAGACAGCCTTGACTAGACGGACCTTTGTTGGCAAAGTAGTGTCTCTGCTTTTCAATATGCTATCTAGGCTGGTCATAAATTTCCTCCCAAGGAGTAAGCGTCTTTTAATTTTGTGGCTGCAATCACCATCTGCAGTGATTTTGGAGACCAGAAAAATAAAGTCTGACACTGTTTCCACTATTTCCCCATCTATTTCCCATGAAATGATGGGACCAGATGCCATGATCTTCGTTTTCTGAATGTTGAGCTTTAAGCCAAATTTTTCACTCTCCTCTTTCACTTTCATCAAGAGATTTTTAGTTCCTCTTCATTTTCTGCCATAAGGGTGGTGTCATCTGCATATCTGAGGTTATTGATAATTCTCCTGACAATCTTGATTCCAGCGTGTGTTTCTTCCAGTCCAGCGTTTCTCATTATGTACTCTGCATACAAGTTAAATAAGCAGGGTGACAATATACAGCTTGACTTACTCTTTGTCCTATTTGGAATCTGTCCGTTCTTCCATGTTCAGTTCTAACTGTTGCTTCCTGCATATAAGTTTCTCAAGAGGCAGGCCAGGTGGTCTGGTATTCCCATTTCTTTCAGAATTTTCCACAGTTTATTGTGATCCATACAGTCAAAGGCTTTGGCATAGTCAATAAAGCAGAAATAGATGTTTTTCTGGAACTCTCTTGTTTTTTCCATGATCCAGCAGATGTTGGCAATTTGATCTCTGATTCCTCTGCCTTTTCTAAAACCAGCTTGAACATCTGGAAGTTCACGGTTCATGTATTGCTGAAGACTGGCTTGGAGAATTTTGAGCATTACTTTAATGTGTGAGATGAGTGCAATTTTGCAGTAGTCTGAACATTCTTTGGCATTGTCTTTCTCTGGATTGGAAAGAAAACTGACCTTTTCCAGTCCTGTGGCCACTGCTGAGTTTTCCAAATTTGCTGGCATATTGAGTGCAGCACTTTCACAGCATCA
>SJYX01013064.1:537370-567073 GCA_006410675.1 Oreotragus oreotragus | reverse complement strand
CTGATGGACATCTAGGTTGTTTCCATGTCCTGGCTATTATAAACAGTGCTGCGATGAACACTGGGGTACACGTGTCTCTTTCTATTTTGGTTTCCTTGGTGTGTATGCCCAGTAGTGGGATTGCTGGGTCATAAGGCAGTTTTATTTGCAATTTTTTAAGGAATCTCCACACTGTTCTCCATAGTGGCTGTACTAGTTTGCATTCCCACCAACACTGTAAAAGGATTCCCTTTTCTCCACACCCTCTCCAGCATTTATTGCTTGTAGACTTTTGGATCACTGCCATACTGACTGGTGTGAAGTGGTACCTCACTGTGGTCTTGATTTGCATTTCTCTGATAATGAGTGATGTTGAGCATCTTTTCATGTGTTTGTTAGCCATCTGTATGTCTCCTTTGGAGAAATGTCTATTTAGTTCTTTGGCCCATATTTTGATTGGGTCGTTTATTTTTCTGGAATTGAGCTGCATAAGTTGCTTGTATATTTTTGAGATTAGATTAGATATTTTGAGATATTTTTCTATTTTTTTGTAGAAACACTTCTACATACACGTGAATATATTTAGAAGTTCATATACTTAATAAAATACCATGAAATATTTTAAAGTCTGTACTATTTTAAAAGGCTGTGTAGTATCCTATGATATGATAAATCATAACATATTTTTCTTTTTTATTTTAGTAAAATATAAATAACAAAATTTACCATTTTAATAATTTTTGAGCTACCAGTCTTTTCTTTATTTTCCACTTGTCAAATTCTTATTTTTTTTCTCATTTGTGTTTCTTCTATTTTTTTTAATTGAGATAACATTGGTTTATAATATTGTATACATTTTATATGTATATTTATAATTTGACTTACATTTACACTACAGTGTGCTGACTATCAAGAGTTTAGTTTCAATCTATTACTGTGTAATTAGTTCCCTTACCCACTTTGCCATCTTCACCCCCCCTTCACCTTTGGTAATTGCCAATTTGTTCTTTGTACCTATGTGATTGCTTTTGTCTTGTTTTGTGAATAGTGTAAGATAGGAGTCCAGTTTCATTATTTTGAATATAAATATCCAGCTTTCCCACATCATTTATCGAAGAAACTGTCCCTTCTTCACTGAATATTCTTCATTCTGCTGTAAACTATTAGTTGATCATACATGCATGAGTATTTATGGGCTCTCAATTCTGTTTCATTTGTCTATATGTCTGTTTTTATGTCAATACCATACTGTTTTTATTACAATAGCTTTGCAATATAGTTTATTTATTTATTTATTTATTTTAGATTCTGAGAAGCAGCCAGCTTTGCCTGTGTAACCCAGGTCTGGGAAGGAATTAGGCATTCACAGTGGGAGCAATGCTATGCCTCAAATTATTTTTTTAAATTATTTTTTATTTTTAATTTTTTATTAATTGATATTGGAGTATAGTTGCTTTACATTGTAAAGGAACTAGTTTCTGCTGTACAGCCAAGTGATTTAGTTATACATACACATATATCCACTTTTTCTTTGATTCCCTTCCCATCTCGGTGACCAAAGAGCATTGAGTAGAGCTCCCTGTGATATATAGTAGGTTCTCATCAGTTACCTATTAACTGTTTTATATACAGTAGTGTATGTATGTCAATCCCAATTTATCCAACTCTCTTCCCCCTTGCTAATGATAAGTTTGTTTTTACATCTGTGACTGTTTATGCTTGGCAAATAAGGTCATCTATACATACCATTTTTTTCTAGATTCCATATATAAGTGATATTATACAATTATTTGTCTTTCTCTTTTCGACTTACTTCTGTATGACAATCTCTAGGTCCAGCCGTGTCTTATTTCATTCCTTTTTGGCTGAGTAATATTCCATTGTATATATGTACTACATTTTCTTCATCCATTTCTGTGCTGATGGACATTTAAGTTGCTCCCATGGCCTGGCTATTATAAACAGTGCTGCAGTGAATATCAGGCTGAATGCATCCTTTTGAATTATGGTTATCTCCAGATGAGGAAGGCTTTTTCATCTCTTCTTGCTATTCCTTGGAACTCTGCATTCAGATGCTTATATCTTTCCTTTTCTTCTTTGCTTTTCACTTCTCTTCTTGCTATTTGTAAGGCCTCCCCAGACAGCCATTTTGTTTTTTTACATTTCCATTCCATGGGGATGGTCTTGATCCCTGTCTCCTGTACAATGTCAGGAACCTCAGTCCGTAGTTCTGCAGGCACTCTATCAGATCTAGGCCCTTAAATCTATTTTTCACTTCCACTGTATAATCATAAGGGATTTGATTTAGGTCATACCTGAATGGTCTAGTGGTTTTCCCTGCTGCTGCTGCTGCTGCTAAGTCACTTCAGTCGTGTCCGACTCTGTGTGACCCCATAGACGGCAGCCTATGCATAGGACCTTGCTTCTATCACCAGTCACGTCCACAACTGGGTACTGTTTTTGCTTTGGCTCCATCCCTTCATTCTTTCTGGAATTATTTCTCCACTGACCTCCAGTAGCATATTGGCCACCTACCGACCTGGGGAGTTCCTCTTTCAGTATCCTATCATTTTGCCTTTTCATACTGTTCATGGGGTTCTCAAGGCAAGAATATTGAAGTGGCTTGCCATTCCCTTCTCCAGTGGACCAATTTCTGTCAGACCTCTCCACCATGACCCGTTCATCTTGGGTGGCCCCACACAGCATGGCTTAGTTTCATTGAGTCAGACAAGGCTGTGGTCCCTGTGATCAGATTGGCTAGTTTTCTGTGATTATAGTTTCAGTGTGTCTGCCCTCTGATGCCCTCTCTCAACACCTACCGTCTTACTGGGTTTCTTTTACCTTGGACGTTGGATATCTCTTCATGGCTGTTCCAGCAAAGCACACCTTGGATGAGGGATATCTCCTCACTGCTGCCCCTCCTGACCTTGAACGTGGAATAGCTCCTCTAGGCCTTCCTGTGCCTGTGCAGCTGCCGCTCCTTGGATGTGGGGTTGCTTCTTTTGGCCACCACCCCTGGCCTTGGGGGTGGGTAGCTCCTGCTGGCCACCACCCCTGGCCTCGGGCAGAGGGTAGCTCCTCTCCAGCTGTACCTGTGCTGTCTCAGCCTGGCACTCTGGGCTGCCGCCCTTGACCTTGGATGTGGGGTAGCTCCTCTTGGTCGCAGCCCCTCTGGCAGGGGGTTCTCCTGGCTTCTGCCCCTGACCTCGGACGTGGGGTAGCTCCTCTCAGCCACGCTTGTGTGCCATCACAGCCACCTGCGCATATATGTATATACACCTTCCATTGTGAGCCTACCCCCCTGTCCCATCCCTCTATGTCATTACAGAGCACCAAGCTGAGCTCCCTGTGTTATACAGCAGCTTCCCACTAGCTGTCTATTTCACACATGGTAGTACATATATGCATGGTTGTGTGCATGCTGTCACTTAAGTCATGTCCGACTCTCTGTGACTCAATGGATTGTAGCCTGACAAGCTCTTCTGTCCATGGGCTTCTCTAGGCAAGAATACTGGAGTGGTTTGCTGTGCCCTCTTCCAGGGGATCTTCCTGACCCAGGGATCGAACCTGCACCTCTGTGTCTCCTGCACTGGCAAGCAGGTTCTTTGCCATCTGGAAGCCCGGCCATGTATGTGTGTCAATGCTGTTCTCCTAATTCATCCAACCTCCCCTGCTCCACTGGGACCCCATGTCTGTTCTCTACATCTGCATCTCTCTTCCTGCCCTGCAAATAGGTCCATCTGTACCATTTTTCTAGATTCCATGCACATTAATATATGCTACTTTTTCCTCATTCTGACTCACACTGTATGACAGACTCTAGGTTCATCCACATCTCTACAAACAATTCAGTTTTGTTCCTTTTTATGGCTGAGTAATATTTATTGTATATATGTACTGAATCATCTTTATCCATTCTTTGTCAAAGGATGTTTAGGTTGCTTCTGTGTCCTAGCTATTGTAAATAGTGATGTAATGAATATTTGGGTACACAGGGTCTTTTTAAATTATGGTTTTCTTAGGGTATGGGAGTGGGATTACTGGGTCATATGGTAGTTCTATTCTTAGTTTCTTAAGAAACCTCCAAACTGTTCTCAATGGTGGCTATATCAATTTACATTCCTACCAACAATGCAAGAGGGTTCCCTTTTCTCCACATCCTCTCCAGCATTTGTAGACTTTTTTTGATGATGGCCAGTCTGACCAGTGGAAGGTGATACCTCCTCATAGGTTTGATTTGCATTTCCTTAATAGTAAGTGATGTTGAGCATTTTTTCATGTGTTTATTAGCCATCTGTATGTCTTCTTTGAAAAATGTCTGTTTAGGTCTTCTGCCCTTTTTTTTTTAATGGGTTATTTGTTTTTCTGATATTGAGATTTATGAGCTGCTGGTATAGTTTGGATATTAATCCTTTGTCAGTTGTTTCATTTGCAATTATTTTTTCCCATTCTGAGGGCTGTTTTCTCATCTTGTTTATGTTTTCCTTTACTGTGCAAAAAATTAAGTCCTATATGACCCAGTAATCCTAATTCTGGGCATATACTCTAAGAAAAGCATAATTTCAAAAGGCATATGTACCCCAGTGTTCACTGCACTACTATTCACAATAGCCAGGACATGCAAGCAACCTAGATATCTGTCCACAGATGAATAGATAAAGAAATTGTGGTACTGATATACAATGGAATATTATTCAACCACAAAAAGGTATGATTTCAGTCATTCTAGTGAGGTAGATGAACCCAGAGCCTGCTATATAGAATGAAGTAAATCAGAAAGATAAAAACAAATATTGTATATTAATGTATATATATATAATCTAGGAAAATGGTACGATTAACCTGTTGGCAAGGCAGACATGGAGACTTAAACATAGAGAAAAGACTTACAGACACAGTGGGGCAAAAGGGGGTGGGTCAAATTGAGAGAGGAGCATTGAAATATATGCATTACCATATGTGAAATATTAATAGACAGAGTGTGGGACATTGCTTGTAACACAGGGAGTTCAACTTTGTGCTCTGTGACAACCTAAAGGAGCGTGGGATGGGGTAGGAGGTAGGAGAGAAGTTCAAGAGGCAAGAACATAATATCTCTGACTGGTTCATGTTGATATAGGACAGAGCCCAACACAACATTGTAAAGCAATTATTCTCCCTTTAAATATTTAAAAATTAAACAAAGATATTGTTTTTAAGCAAGGTTTCCACTGTCTGTGCACTGAAAGTCAAACTCTGACAGTGGGTGACTGCAGCAAAGCAAGGGTTTTTTTGCAGGATGTCAGTTAGCCTCAGATACATTCCAACTTGGTCTTTTCATTGAAGGTTCTTTTAAAGGGGAAGAACAAAGAATTTGGGATTAACCGTTTTGTGACATTTCTTAATTGCAGTTTAGGTGGTCAGAATGTCTCTGGTTTGTAATTCTCTGAGCAGGTGGTGTAGGGTTTGTTAGCTAGTCTTGCCCTGGAGAAACAACCTGAGTTTGTATGTTGATGATATTTACAACTGCAATTTTAGTGCATCAGTGATACTGTGAAAGAGAAGATCTGGGGTTCCATGTCAATTGGGGTTGAGGGTGGGTTGTCTGGGGCTTCATGGATTCAGTTGCCATTGGTGCATTTAAAACATAAGAGTAAGAATTAAAGCTCAAATGGGTACAGCATGCTGTCAATCAAATGGTCAGTTTGTCTAAGTCAACCTGGACTTTCTTAAAGAAAAAGAACTTCATGGGTGAGGCAGCCTGGCTCCTTGTGGAGTTGCGTAGCTGATAAAGTGTTTATTGGAGATGGATGGCTTGAAAGTGGAAGCCTAGGCGATCAGAGGCTTGATACCAGGTACTTACATTACAATCCCAAAAGCTGATTGTCAGGCTCTTACAACACTCTTACCATTAAATAATTTAAAATTTGGTAGCTGACAATACCAACAGATATCACTAAGACAAGTAAACAGGCAGAAGATGAGAAAGAACATTCTAAGTGACAAAAGAAACATTTATAATATGTTAGCCTGTGAAAGAGGGAGAATTAAAAATTGGCTCTTTGAATGAGGCTTGAAGGTTAACTATAATTTCCAGAGGTGAAAACTATTAAGGAAAGTCTTTTAAATTGTAGGTGATAACATGAAAAACTAGGGTATATATTGCAAACAACTTTTTTAAACTGTCTGAATAATGCTTTAAGAGAGTTAAAAAGAAAAAAAAAAATTCTTGAAATATGATCTGGGCAATATTGTGGAGGGTGTTGAGTCTTGTGACCTGTCCTTTGTACCTGACTTGGTGATCAAGTGAATCCACTCAGTAGTTGAGCAATAATGTGACCGTATCACAAATACACATTTAAAGGTAAATATGGCAGGTAGAAATGTAACTGATTTTTATCTGATATTTTGCATCTTGCAGCATTACTGAGTTCATTAGTTCTAACAATTTTTTGTGAGGTCTCTAGGTGTTTCTGCATCTAGGACGGTGTCTCCTGCTAACAGAGGTAATTTCACGTCTTTCTTTCTGATGTGGATGAGCTTTATTTCTTTTTCTTTTTTTTTTTTTTTTCCAACTGTTCTGGCTAGGGCTTCTAATACTGTCTAGAACATCAGTGGCAGGAGTGGGCATCATTGTTTTACTCTTGATCTTAGAGGAGAAATGCTCTCAAGTTTCCACCATTCTGTAAGCCAAAACTATAGAACACATAGACAAACTGATCTTGGCAATGATTTGTTTGGTAGGACACAAAAAGAACAAGCAACAAAAGCAAATATAGACAAGCAGGGCTGCAGTAAACTGAAAAGCTTCTGCACAGCAAAGGAAACAGACAACAGAATGGGAAGTTAATATTTGCAAACAATACAATATATAATTTATATCTATATTATATATATGTATATTATAAGGAATTAAAATTTCCATAATATCTAATGAACTCCTATCACTCAAAAGCAAGAATAACCCAATTTTAAAATTGAGGAAGAAAAAAAATAAAATTGAGGAAGGGACTTGAACTGATTCCTTTCCAAAGAGGACATGCAAATGGCCACCACGTATATGAAAAGATGCTTCTCAATATTATTAATCATCAAGGAAACACAAATCAAAACTAAAATGAGGTATCATCTTAACCTCAGGATGGGTACTATTAAAAAAAGTTAAGTGTTGGTGAAGATGGTTTCCTCATCAGTTTCCAGGCATGTCCAAATCAAACTGTACATGCTGAATGTGTGCAGTTTTTTTTTTTTAATATCAATTATACTTGAAGCTGTTTAAAAGATACTAATTTGGGAAAAAATGTTTGATTGGACTTTAAGTGGATGTAGAGAACACATTTTCAAGGCCATAATTGGGAGACTGAAAAATAAGTACAAAAATTTGGAATTAGACAGAAAGATAAATTTGAAAGGTATTACAAGGTCAAAAGGGCTTCCCTTATGGCTCAGCTAGTAAAGAATCTGCCTGTAATGTGGAAGAGCTGGGTTCGACCCCTGGGTTGGGGAAGATACCCTGAAGAAGGGAAAGGCTACCCACTCCAGTATTCTTGGGCTTCCCTTATGGCTCAGTTAGTAAAGAATCTGCCTGTAATGTGGGAGATCTGGGTTCGACCCCTGGGTTGGAAAGATCCCCTGGAGAAGGGAAAGGCTACCCACTCCAGTATTCTAGCCTGAAGAATTCCATGGGTCGCAAAGAGTCAGACACAACTGAGACTCTTTGACTTTCACAAGGTTAAAAGAAGAAGAGGGTGGAAGAGGATGAGATGGTTGGATAGCCTCAGCAACTCAGTGGACATGAATTTGAGCAAACTTCAGGAGATAGCATAGGACAGGGGAGCCTGGCGCACTCCAGCCCATAGCGTCACAGAGTCAGACACAACTTAGCAACTGAAGGAGAACAAAAAACTACAAGGTTATCAGAAAATAATTGAGTCTGTGGGTAGCACAAAAGGGCTAAGTCAAAGATTGATATGAGACTTTGAAATTAAGTGTCTGTGGGATATTTTCAATTTAAGAGAAACTCAGAAGGAATAGCTGATCAGAGTTGGAAAGATCATTGATTCTATGAGGTTTATTTTTATTCATTTTGACTCAAACAGAATTTGCTAAGACAGTCATCTCTTTGAGTTTTCTGACACAGACGACTGAGACTTCAAGGTTGCCAATAAACCTTCTTACCAGTTATCAAAATTGTAAGAAATTCTGAATGGTGGTAGGAAGCAAGGCTAGGGGTGAGGATGCTCCCAAAATCTATCCCTTGAAAGCATCTTAAACAGCAATAGAGTGTACCTATCTATGCCATTTTAAAAGGGAAGTAGGCAATATAGGTTCATTTACCATAACTTCAGACTAAGTAATCAGTGTACAGAGTGGAAAATNGGTTGCTTCTTTTGGCCACCACCCCTGGCCTTGGGGGTGGGTAGCTCCTGCTGGCCACCACCCCTGGCCTCGGGCAGAGGGTAGCTCCTCTCCAGCTGTACCTGTGCTGTCTCAGCCTGGCACTCTGGGCTGCCGCCCTTGACCTTGGATGTGGGGTAGCTCCTCTTGGTCGCAGCCCCTCTGGCAGGGGGTTCTCCTGGCTTCTGCCCCTGACCTCGGACGTGGGGTAGCTCCTCTCAGCCACGCTTGTGTGCCATCACAGCCACCTGCGCATATATGTATATACACCTTCCATTGTGAGCCTACCCCCCTGTCCCATCCCTCTATGTCATTACAGAGCACCAAGCTGAGCTCCCTGTGTTATACAGCAGCTTCCCACTAGCTGTCTATTTCACACATGGTAGTACATATATGCATGGTTGTGTGCATGCTGTCACTTAAGTCATGTCCGACTCTCTGTGACTCAATGGATTGTAGCCTGACAAGCTCTTCTGTCCATGGGCTTCTCTAGGCAAGAATACTGGAGTGGTTTGCTGTGCCCTCTTCCAGGGGATCTTCCTGACCCAGGGATAGAACCTGCACCTCTGTGTCTCCTGCACTGGCAAGCAGGTTCTTTGCCATCTGGAAGCCCGGCCATGTATGTGTGTCAATGCTGTTCTCCTAATTCATCCAACCTCCCCTGCTCCACTGGGACCCCATGTCTGTTCTCTACATCTGCATCTCTCTTCCTGCCCTGCAAATAGGTCCATCTGTACCATTTTTCTAGATTCCATGCACATTAATATATGCTACTTTTTCCTCATTCTGACTCACACTGTATGACAGACTCTAGGTTCATCCACATCTCTACAAACAATTCAGTTTTGTTCCTTTTTATGGCTGAGTAATATTTATTGTATATATGTACTGAATCATCTTTATCCATTCTTTGTCAAAGGATGTTTAGGTTGCTTCTGTGTCCTNATGACAGACTCTAGGTTCATCCACATCTCTACAAACAATTCAGTTTTGTTCCTTTTTATGGCTGAGTAATATTTATTGTATATATGTACTGAATCATCTTTATCCATTCTTTGTCAAAGGATGTTTAGGTTGCTTCTGTGTCCTAGCTATTGTAAATAGTGATGTAATGAATATTTGGGTACACAGGGTCTTTTTAAATTATGGTTTTCTTAGGGTATGGGAGTGGGATTACTGGGTCATATGGTAGTTCTATTCTTAGTTTCTTAAGAAACCTCCAAACTGTTCTCAATGGTGGCTATATCAATTTACATTCCTACCAACAATGCAAGAGGGTTCCCTTTTCTCCACATCCTCTCCAGCATTTGTAGACTTTTTTTGATGATGGCCAGTCTGACCAGTGGAAGGTGATACCTCCTCATAGGTTTGATTTGCATTTCCTTAATAGTAAGTGATGTTGAGCATTTTTTCATGTGTTTATTAGCCATCTGTATGTCTTCTTTGAAAAATGTCTGTTTAGGTCTTCTGCCCTTTTTTTTTTAATGGGTTATTTGTTTTTCTGATATTGAGATTTATGAGCTGCTGGTATAGTTTGGATATTAATCCTTTGTCAGTTGTTTCATTTGCAATTATTTTTTCCCATTCTGAGGGCTGTTTTCTCATCTTGTTTATGTTTTCCTTTACTGTGCAAAAAATTAAGTCCTATATGACCCAGTAATCCTAATTCTGGGCATATACTCTAAGAAAAGCATAATTTCAAAAGGCATATGTACCCCAGTGTTCACTGCACTACTATTCACAATAGCCAGGACATGCAAGCAACCTAGATATCTGTCCACAGATGAATAGATAAAGAAATTGTGGTACTGATATACAATGGAATATTATTCAACCACAAAAAGGAATGATTTCAGTCATTCTAGTGAGGTAGATGAACCCAGAGCCTGCTATATAGAATGAAGTAAATCAGAAAGATAAAAACAAATATTGTATATTAATGTATATATATATAATCTAGGAAAATGGTACGATTAACCTGTTGGCAAGGCAGACATGGAGACTTAAACATAGAGAAAAGACTTACAGACACAGTGGGGCAAAAGGGGGTGGGTCAAATTGAGAGAGGAGCATTGAAATATATGCATTACCATATGTGAAATATTAATAGACAGAGTGTGGGACATTGCTTGTAACACAGGGAGTTCAACTTTGTGCTCTGTGACAACCTAAAGGAGCGTGGGATGGGGTAGGAGGTAGGAGAGAAGTTCAAGAGGCAAGAACATAATATCTCTGACTGGTTCATGTTGATATAGGACAGAGCCCAACACAACATTGTAAAGCAATTATTCTCCCTTTAAATATTTAAAAATTAAACAAAGATATTGTTTTTAAGCAAGGTTTCCACTGTCTGTGCACTGAAAGTCAAACTCTGACAGTGGGTGACTGCAGCAAAGCAAGGGTTTTTTTGCAGGATGTCAGTTAGCCTCAGATACATTCCAACTTGGTCTTTTCATTGAAGGTTCTTTTAAAGGGGAAGAACAAAGAATTTGGGATTAACCGTTTTGTGACATTTCTTAATTGCAGTTTAGGTGGTCAGAATGTCTCTGGTTTGTAATTCTCTGAGCAGGTGGTGTAGGGTTTGTTAGCTAGTCTTGCCCTGGAGAAACAACCTGAGTTTGTATGTTGATGATATTTACAACTGCAATTTTAGTGCATCAGTGATACTGTGAAAGAGAAGATCTGGGGTTCCATGTCAATTGGGGTTGAGGGTGGGTTGTCTGGGGCTTCATGGATTCAGTTGCCATTGGTGCATTTAAAACATAAGAGTAAGAATTAAAGCTCAAATGGGTACAGCATGCTGTCAATCAAATGGTCAGTTTGTCTAAGTCAACCTGGACTTTCTTAAAGAAAAAGAACTTCATGGGTGAGGCAGCCTGGCTCCTTGTGGAGTTGCGTAGCTGATAAAGTGTTTATTGGAGATGGATGGCTTGAAAGTGGAAGCCTAGGCGATCAGAGGCTTGATACCAGGTACTTACATTACAATCCCAAAAGCTGATTGTCAGGCTCTTACAACACTCTTACCATTAAATAATTTAAAATTTGGTAGCTGACAATACCAACAGATATCACTAAGACAAGTAAACAGGCAGAAGATGAGAAAGAACATTCTAAGTGACAAAAGAAACATTTATAATATGTTAGCCTGTGAAAGAGGGAGAATTAAAAATTGGCTCTTTGAATGAGGCTTGAAGGTTAACTATAATTTCCAGAGGTGAAAACTATTAAGGAAAGTCTTTTAAATTGTAGGTGATAACATGAAAAACTAGGGTATATATTGCAAACAACTTTTTTAAACTGTCTGAATAATGCTTTAAGAGAGTTAAAAAGAAAAAAAAAAAATTCTTGAAATATGATCTGGGCAATATTGTGGAGGGTGTTGAGTCTTGTGACCTGTCCTTTGTACCTGACTTGGTGATCAAGTGAATCCACTCAGTAGTTGAGCAATAATGTGACCGTATCACAAATACACATTTAAAGGTAAATATGGCAGGTAGAAATGTAACTGATTTTTATCTGATATTTTGCATCTTGCAGCATTACTGAGTTCATTAGTTCTAACAATTTTTTGTGAGGTCTCTAGGTGTTTCTGCATCTAGGACGGTGTCTCCTGCTAACAGAGGTAATTTCACGTCTTTCTTTCTGATGTGGATGAGCTTTATTTCTTTTTCTTTTTTTTTTTTTTTGTCCAACTGTTCTGGCTAGGGCTTCTAATACTGTCTAGAACATCAGTGGCAGGAGTGGGCATCATTGTTTTACTCTTGATCTTAGAGGAGAAATGCTCTCAAGTTTCCACCATTCTGTAAGCCAAAACTATAGAACACATAGACAAACTGATCTTGGCAATGATTTGTTTGGTAGGACACAAAAAGAACAAGCAACAAAAGCAAATATAGACAAGCAGGGCTGCAGTAAACTGAAAAGCTTCTGCACAGCAAAGGAAACAGACAACAGAATGGGAAGTTAATATTTGCAAACAATACAATATATAATTTATATCTATATTATATATATGTATATTATAAGGAATTAAAATTTCCATAATATCTAATGAACTCCTATCACTCAAAAGCAAGAATAACCCAATTTTAAAATTGAGGAAGAAAAAAAATAAAATTGAGGAAGGGACTTGAACTGATTCCTTTCCAAAGAGGACATGCAAATGGCCACCACGTATATGAAAAGATGCTTCTCAATATTATTAATCATCAAGGAAACACAAATCAAAACTAAAATGAGGTATCATCTTAACCTCAGGATGGGTACTATTAAAAAAAGTTAAGTGTTGGTGAAGATGGTTTCCTCATCAGTTTCCAGGCATGTCCAAATCAAACTGTACATGCTGAATGTGTGCAGTTTTTTTTTTTTAATATCAATTATACTTGAAGCTGTTTAAAAGATACTAATTTGGGAAAAAATGTTTGATTGGACTTTAAGTGGATGTAGAGAACACATTTTCAAGGCCATAATTGGGAGACTGAAAAATAAGTACAAAAATTTGGAATTAGACAGAAAGATAAATTTGAAAGGTATTACAAGGTCAAAAGGGCTTCCCTTATGGCTCAGCTAGTAAAGAATCTGCCTGTAATGTGGAAGAGCTGGGTTCGACCCCTGGGTTGGGGAAGATACCCTGAAGAAGGGAAAGGCTACCCACTCCAGTATTCTTGGGCTTCCCTTATGGCTCAGTTAGTAAAGAATCTGCCTGTAATGTGGGAGATCTGGGTTCGACCCCTGGGTTGGAAAGATCCCCTGGAGAAGGGAAAGGCTACCCACTCCAGTATTCTAGCCTGAAGAATTCCATGGGTCGCAAAGAGTCAGACACAACTGAGACTCTTTGACTTTCACAAGGTTAAAAGAAGAAGAGGGTGGAAGAGGATGAGATGGTTGGATAGCCTCAGCAACTCAGTGGACATGAATTTGAGCAAACTTCAGGAGATAGCGTAGGACAGGGGAGCCTGGCGCACTCCAGCCCATAGCGTCACAGAGTCAGACACAACTTAGCAACTGAAGGAGAACAAAAAACTACAAGGTTATCAGAAAATAATTGAGTCTGTGGGTAGCACAAAAGGGCTAAGTCAAAGATTGATATGAGACTTTGAAATTAAGTGTCTGTGGGATATTTTCAATTTAAGAGAAACTCAGAAGGAATAGCTGATCAGAGTTGGAAAGATCATTGATTCTATGAGGTTTATTTTTATTCATTTTGACTCAAACAGAATTTGCTAAGACAGTCATCTCTTTGAGTTTTCTGACACAGACGACTGAGACTTCAAGGTTGCCAATAAACCTTCTTACCAGTTATCAAAATTGTAAGAAATTCTGAATGGTGGTAGGAAGCAAGGCTAGGGGTGAGGATGCTCCCAAAATCTATCCCTTGAAAGCATCTTAAACAGCAATAGAGTGTACCTATCTATGCCATTTTAAAAGGGAAGTAGGCAATATAGGTTCATTTACCATAACTTCAGACTAAGTAATCAGTGTACAGAGTGGAAAATCAGCAATCACAAGTACACTTTGATACAGTGATAGCACGTAATGTAAGTCACCTTAAAGTACAACACATGAAAGCACTTTCTTTTTCTACACCTAAGTGTGGATAATAACATGGATCTCATCCATCACATTGTATTGTTGTTTTATAGTCTCCTTAATCTACTGTTAATACAATACGGGGAGTTTAGTGCACATTCATCAAGTTGCATTAGCATTGTATTTTGTTATTTTTGTATCAAGCTAATATAATACAGTTCTTATAATGTCATCAAAGTCTATACCAAGCAAAAACATTAATATCAGGAAGTTTTCAAGCACATTTCCACACGGCTTGTGAATCTTTCAGGCACCAAGATGCAATAAGAGGCCCAGAAATGTCTGTTGAGACTGCAAGGATATTTGTGAAGGGATGTTATGAATGTGCTATTTTGGGGATTTTGAAGGCCTCCCCATGGAAGCATGTTCCATATGAGTTAGTATATCTGCTTTAAGAGTTAACATTTTCTATCCCAACTCTCATATATGGAAGAATGATTCTGCTTTAGAGAAAAAGTAGGGCATGCATTTTTCCTCTCAGTGTCAGTCTGGTTTTGGTCACTATTTACCATGCAGTGAGTTCATACCTAAATTCAGTTTAGGAGCTCAACTATACAAACATGAACTTGTTATCCAACTGTTAATGCTAATTGAAAGACAAACAGTCCAAGACATGATTGAAGCTATGAAAACACAACTTTTAACATGACAGTAATTTTATGTGAAAAGATAAATGAGTAACCACCAAAATAATGGGGTAAATGGTTCATACTATAGAAATTCAAAGGAGTTTTTTTGCAGATGAGACGTGGGAAGTTATATGGGAGAACAGGGTGGTTAGAAAGAGAGGAGTGAATAATTTGGACTGACTGTGTATATATGACTTTTAGGAAGGAAAACAACTTGTTTTAAAGAGGACTTATAATAAATGAGTGTAATAGGGGAACGGAAAATAGAGAATCAGATGGTATTTTTAAAAGATTAATCCTGTAGATATCTGTGAAACTGTTTGAAGAGTTTTAGTACGATACAGCGTTGCTGTTGTTCAGTTGCTAAGTCATTCCCAACTCTTTGTGACCCCATGGACTGCAGCATGCCAGGTTTCCCTGTCCTTCACTATTTGTATATATTATAATTTTACAATGATAAATATGTTAATGGTTTTGTAGACTGGAAGGAGGTATAAGAAACAGAACCAGAAGAATAGTTGGTAACAGTCTGGCCTCAGGTAAATAACAGGATAGGGAGAAAAAAGAAGGTTGTTTTAGAGAAATAAACAAGAAATCTTATATTTGAGTTAGGAAAGACTTTAAACTCTTTAAAAATCATCATCTGTTTTAATTTCTTGTTCACATATAAGGCAATATTAGCAGAACTTGGGACTATTTGTATATTACCAATAAAGAATATGAAACAGTTGGAAAAAATAATTGTACAAACGAACGCAAGAAAGAAAGAAATGATAGTTTAGGGATAAAAGCATCCATTATCCTTTCAGATATTGAGCTCAGTCGTGTCTGACTCTTTGCGACCCCATAGACTATAGCCTACCAGGCTTCTCTGTCCATGTTATTTTCCAGGCAATAGTACTGGAGTTGATTGCCATTTCCTTCTCCAGGGGATCTTCCCAACCCAGGGCTCTAACCCAGGTCTCCCGCATTGTAGACAGACGCTTTACCATCTGAGCCACTAGGGAAGTCCTATAAAGAATATGAAACAATTGGAAAAAACAATTGTACAAACAAACACAAGAAAGAAAGAAATAATGGTTTGGGGAGAAAGCATGCATTATCCTTTGAGATACTGAGTGACATCAGGCTGACAAAGTGAAAAAGTTTGATTGCCATTTCCTTCTCCAGGGGATCTTCCCAACCCAGGGCTCTAACCCAGGTCTCCCGCATTGTAGGCATGATATATTTAACGCTTTACCATCTGAGCCACTAGGGAAGTCCTATAAAGAATATGAAACAATTGGAAAAAAAATTGTACAAACAAACGCAAGAAAGAAAGAAATGATGGTTTAGGGAGAAAGCATGCATTATCCTTTGAGATACTGAGTGACATCAGGCTGACAAGGTGAAAAAAATTTAACGGTAAATTATGGTTGTTAATATTGATCTTGAATGCAGTGACAACTGTAATCATAAGTTAGAATCAACTCAATAATAGGAGAATACAGAAAAATCAGAGCAGGTCAAGAATACTTGTCTAATATTTTTGATTTAGTAAATGCCCTATTTTCTGATGTGAAATAGAGATCAAATCAAAAACAACCATCTGCAACTTATATATTTAACATGTAGAGTGAGAACAAAGTTTTTTCTAAACAGGTGTACAAAGGCCCAATTCCAGTAGTATAAAGCTGTAAAGCTCCCATAGCAAGGAATAACCACCATATTTTATTTTCACCATTTACAATATTGACCTGGCCAGAAAAGAAAGAAATCTCTATTCATCGCCACCACTTCTTTTGGTGGAGATCTTATTGCATTTTTGACACTTATTTAGATCAAGACTTTATATGAAATAGGTCTCCCCTCCACATGGTCCAATGGGTAGAATGCCTTTTCTGATGTCAAAAAACATGATATATTTAATCAGTTCTCCCTTCTGAAGAACATGTTCGTGTACAAAGGCCCAATTCCAGTAGTATAAAGCTGTAAAGCTCCCATAGCAAGGAATAACCACCATATTTTATTTTCACCATTTAACAATATTGACCTGGCCAGAAAAGAAAGAAATCTCTATTTATCGCCGCCATTTCTTTTGGTGGAGGAGATTTTATCACATTTTTGACACTTATTTAGATCAAGACTTTATATGAAATAGGTCTCCCCTCCACATGGTCCAAAGGGTAGAATGCCTTTTCTGATGTCAAAAAACATGATATATTTAATCAGTTCTGCCTTCTGAAGAACATGTTCAGTCAAATCATAGTAGAATTCCATCTGGTTGAATGCATTTGGGGAGTAGATGGTTTTCTGCACAGTGATTCAGACAGAGCCTTTGCAAGATGACTGAAGTGGTTACAAGAGACAGTCATCTATGGCTCTCTGTCACTTAGAACTGGATCTATCACCCCAGCAGCAAAGACTAAATGACTAAGAACCTGTTTCTAGCATCTCCTGGATGTGTGTATATGCTGCTGCTGCTGCTGCTGCTGCTAAGTCGCTTCAGTTGTGTCTGACTCTGTGCAAGTTTCTGAAGAACATGTTCAGTCAAATCATAGTAGAATTCCATCTGGTTGAATGCATTTGGGGAGTAGATGGTTTTCTGCACAGTGATTCAGACAGAGCCTTTGCAAGATGACTGAAGTGGTTACAAGAGACAGTCATCTATGGCTCTCTGTCGCTTAGAACTGGATCTATCACCCCAGCAGCAAAGACTAAACGACTAAGAACCTGTTTCTAGCATCTCTTGGATGTGTGTATATGCTGCTGCTGCTGCTGCTGCTAAGTCGCTTCAGTTGTGTCTGACTCTGTGCAACCCCATAGATAGCAGCTCACCAGGCTCCCCCATCCCTGGGATATATGTATATTTGTATTGTGTGTGTGTGTAAAAATGGTATAGAAATTGTGGAAAGCAGTTTGGCAGTTCTTCAAGTTAAATATAGAGTTACCATATGACTCAGCAAATTGACTTTTAGATACAGAGACAAATAGTTGAAAACACGGATGCTAACACACACATATATGCCAACATTTACAGCAGCATTATTCACAATAACCCAAAGGTAGAAAAACCCAAGTGGCCATCAACAGATGATGATTAAACAAAATGTGACATTTACATACAATAGACTAATCCAGCCATAAAAAGCAGTGAATTTCTGAGACATATATAACCCAATGAACCTTGAAAACATTATGCTAAGTGAAATATGACAGACACAAAAAGATAAATATTTTGTGAGTCCACGTAGATAAAATGTCAATAATATACAAACTCATAGAAATAGAAATCGATTAGAAGTTGTCATGGGCTGAGGGTGGGAGTGATGGAGAGTTCTTATTTATAGGGCAAGAGTTTCACATTGACGTCATGAGAAATTTTGGATATAGATAGTGGTGGCATTTTCTGTATTTTTACCACAATAAAGATATACTAAATAACGGAAAGAAATTAATGGACACTTTTTCTTAATAACTGCTCTGTAATGGCTCACTGGTAAAGAATCTGCCTGCCAATGCAGAAGACGGAGGTTCAGTCCCTGGCTTGGGACAATCCCCTGTTGGAGGAAATGGCTACCCACTCTGGTGTTCTTGCCTGGAGAATCCCATGGACAGAGAAGCCTGGGGGGCTACAATCCACAGGGTCACAAAAAGTTGGACAAGACTAAGCACACATGAAACACGCACAATCAATTGTCTTACACTTTTCAGATAGCGAAATGCTGTCACCCGGCAGAATTAATTTTTGAAAGACTAATTTTCATAGTTACTGTTGCTTTCCTTTTATTGAAGTGTAGTTAATTTCCAACATTGTATTAGTTTCAGGTGTACAGCAAAGTGATTCAGTTTTATATATATACACACACACACACACACTCAACATATATTGTTGTTCACTCAGTCGTGTCCAATTCTCTGATACCCCATAGACTGCAGCATAGTTTGCCTTTAGAGACTATTTTCTCTCATGTGCTTGTTTGCTCAGTCATGTTCGACTCTTTGCGACTCCCTGGACTGGAGCCCACCAGGCTCCTCTGTCCATGGGGATTTTTCAGGCAAAAATACTGGAGTGGTTGCCATGCCCTCTTCCAGGGGATCTTCCCAACCCAGGGGTTGAACCCAGGTCTCCTGCATTGCAGGCACATTCCTTACCATCTGAGCCACCAGGGAAGCCCAATAACACTGGAGTGGGTAACGTTATAAGTTATCACAAAATACTAACTGTAGTTCTCTGTGCTGTAGAGTAGGTCTTGGCTGATTTTTTGTACTATATACACTGGTATGTATGCTTCTTTATCCTGAGAAGGATGAGAAATGTGATGAGATGCTCTTGCAGCCTACACACAGACCAGCTCTGTTATTACCCCCACCTCGCCATCAGAGTCCAGCAGTGTCCTCCTGGGAAATACTTGAACAGTATTCTTGTAAGAAAATAAATTAACTGGATCCACAAAATGAGCATCACTAATTAGAGTGGCCACAATCACATTGCCTTAAGAAAGAGTAATATCATTAGGCAATTTTAGTAGTTAAAAAAAATGATCTTTACTACTCCAAAGTATAGATTTCTAGGATAGAAATGGACGTGGTATCTAAGGTGACTTGTACTTACCCTATTCAAACTTAGCTGTATATTTAGATACTGTTTTGCAGGAAAATTAAGCTCTCTAGTTTACCAACAGAGTTGGCTGTTCTGCATGGCAGAATAATAATCTTTGTACCCCTTACAAGAAGGCAGAGATTTTTACCTAACATCTGCAATGTTTTGTTTGTATATGTTCATGTTGAGATGAAGAGAGAAAGAAGGCTTCTATATGTTTCTCCTATTGAGTTACTTGTCCTGCCAGTTTCTTTGTCCTTTGTCCTAGAAAGGGTCATACCATTTCAGGTCAACCAGTTGACTTTAAGATGATATTTCTCCACAATTGATGAGTCTTAAAAATGTCTCACAATATGTTCCTCTCCTTAAAATACACTAAGATCAATGTTGAATTTGAAACTAAACAGTTTAAACAAAATTGGTTGCGAAACTAATTTACTGGCTTAAAAATAGTATACAGAATGACACATATGCATGTGTGTGTGTGTGTGTGTGTGTACACACACACATACTGGAGCAGGTCACAGCAACCCACTCCAGTTTTATTGCCTGGAGAATCCCCATGGACAGAGGAGCCTGGTGGGCTACTGTCCATGGGGTTGCAAAGAGTCAGANACTAAGCACACATGAAACACGCACAATCAATTGTCTTACACTTTTCAGATAGCGAAATGCTGTCACCCGGCAGAATTAATTTTTGAAAGACTAATTTTCATAGTTACTGTTGCTTTCCTTTTATTGAAGTGTAGTTAATTTCCAACATTGTATTAGTTTCAGGTGTACAGCAAAGTGATTCAGTTTTATATATATACACACACACACACACACTCAACATATATTGTTGTTCACTCAGTCGTGTCCAATTCTCTGATACCCCATAGACTGCAGCATAGTTTGCCTTTAGAGACTATTTTCTCTCATGTGCTTGTTTGCTCAGTCATGTTCGACTCTTTGCGACTCCCTGGACTGGAGCCCACCAGGCTCCTCTGTCCATGGGGATTTTTCAGGCAAAAATACTGGAGTGGTTGCCATGCCCTCTTCCAGGGGATCTTCCCAACCCAGGGGTTGAACCCAGGTCTCCTGCATTGCAGGCACATTCCTTACCATCTGAGCCACCAGGGAAGCCCAATAACACTGGAGTGGGTAACGTTATAAGTTATCACAAAATACTAACTGTAGTTCTCTGTGCTGTAGAGTAGGTCTTGGCTGATTTTTTGTACTATATACACTGGTATGTATGCTTCTTTATCCTGAGAAGGATGAGAAATGTGATGAGATGCTCTTGCAGCCTACACACAGACCAGCTCTGTTATTACCCCCACCTCGCCATCAGAGTCCAGCAGTGTCCTCCTGGGAAATACTTGAACAGTATTCTTGTAAGAAAATAAATTAACTGGATCCACAAAATGAGCATCACTAATTAGAGTGGCCACAATCACATTGCCTTAAGAAAGAGTAATATCATTAGGCAATTTTAGTAGTTAAAAAAAATGATCTTTACTACTCCAAAGTATAGATTTCTAGGATAGAAATGGACGTGGTATCTAAGGTGACTTGTACTTACCCTATTCAAACTTAGCTGTATATTTAGATACTGTTTTGCAGGAAAATTAAGCTCTCTAGTTTACCAACAGAGTTGGCTGTTCTGCATGGCAGAATAATAATCTTTGTACCCCTTACAAGAAGGCAGAGATTTTTACCTAACATCTGCAATGTTTTGTTTGTATATGTTCATGTTGAGATGAAGAGAGAAAGAAGGCTTCTATATGTTTCTCCTATTGAGTTACTTGTCCTGCCAGTTTCTTTGTCCTTTGTCCTAGAAAGGGTCATACCATTTCAGGTCAACCAGTTGACTTTAAGATGATATTTCTCCACAATTGATGAGTCTTAAAAATGTCTCACAATATGTTCCTCTCCTTAAAATACACTAAGATCAATGTTGAATTTGAAACTAAACAGTTTAAACAAAATTGGTTGCGAAACTAATTTACTGGCTTAAAAATAGTATACAGAATGACACATATGCATGTGTGTGTGTGTGTGTGTGTGTACACACACACATACTGGAGCAGGTCACAGCAACCCACTCCAGTTTTATTGCCTGGAGAATCCCCATGGACAGAGGAGCCTGGTGGGCTACTGTCCATGGGGTTGCAAAGAGTCAGACACAACTGAAGTGACCTAGCATGCACACACAAATATATATACTGATATCAGTTCAGTTCGGTCGCTCAGTAGTGTCTGACTCTTTGGACCTCATGAATTGCAGCACACCAGGCATCCCTGTCCATCACCCATTCCTGGAGTTCACTCAGACTCAGGTCCATCGAGTCAGTGATGCCATCCAGCCATCTCATCCTCTGTCGTCCCCTTCTCCTCCTGCCCCCAATCCCTCCCAGCATCAGAGTCTTTTCCAATGAGTCAACTCTTCACATGAGGTGGCCAAAGCACTGGAGTTTCAGCCTTACCATCATTCCTTCCAAAGAAATCCCAGGGCTAATCTCCTTCAGAATGGACTGGTTGGATCTCCTTGCAGTCCAAGGGACTCTCGAGTCTTCTCCAACACCACAGTTCAAAAGCATCAATTCTTCGGTGCTCAGCTTTCTTCACAGTCCAACTCTCACATCCATACATGACCACTGGAAAACACGTATAATAATTTAAAATAACTTTGCCAATTTTATGGATTCTGAAATATTACAGTGATAGGAATCAAGTCTCATTTATGTCACTTAATAAGTACAGCATCTCAGTAGAGTCCTTTAAAAAGTTAAATCAACCTCATAAATTAAGAAATTTTCTGCATTTTATTTCTGACTCATTTTTGTATATGATATACTATGTTCACTAATATACTCAGGATGCTGTAATAGAGAATTTCTATATTTTCCCTTTAAAATGATTATGATTCAGTCAGAAAATCTTCACTTAGATTTTAGTATTTTTGAATTCCTGAAATATAGATTGCAGTTGTTAAAAGGCCCTTCTGTCCATGTAGAATAGAAGACTGTCCTACCGCCTAACTTTAGATCTCTTTGCTTTAAGAGAGACTATTTCTAGCTGTGAAAGGGGGAGTGTATTTTTTGTGAAATAGTTATGATATTTCATTGGAAATTTCTATTATGTATTTATACACTGGGGAAAGTTAAATGGTGTAATGGTCCACTTATGAGTGTGAACATAATCAGGAATGAAAAGCTAGTGTCTCACTACAGGGTGTCACCACCTGCAGTAAACAGGCAATGAACAGAAACATCAGTTTCATCCAACAAACCTACCATAACCTCTTACCTTTCCTCTCCCCAGATATCAGTTGTCCAAGACACAGTCCTGGAGGATTTGTCCAAGACACAATCCCTTCCCTGTTTTCCCTCTAGGCTTCCGTGTGTCCATTTTATCTCAACTCACAACACATCTCATAATAGCCCTTCCTCTTGGACATATAATATAACCTTCTCTTAAATCATGTCACCCTTGATCCATTCACCATGTGCTGATGACAGCTTGCAGGTCTTAGGAGCTGACTTACAAGTTGATGTATATGCTTTCTCCCTGAGATCCATGTACAGGGTCATTTTCCCTATAGGCTGAGCACGTGGCCTTGCACATTAAAGGGTGGAGGGATAGTTCCTTTCATTATAACAAACCCTCATTTCCCACTTGCAATATGTTGCTTTTATCTTTATTTGCTGGGCTAACCACCTGGTGACCAAAGAAATGCTTTGCTCGGGGGCCACAAAATAATACAGTTGCTTTAGAAGATAACACTGCTAACTGCCCCTTTTAGGCTCCTCATGCTGTTTTATCAAAAGTAAAAATGAGAGAGATTATGGTATAGACTGAAGTGCTTGATCATATCATTAAGAAGAGGAGTGGGGTTCTCATGATACCCCTATAGTTCACTAGAAATTCACTAGTGAAGTCACTCAGTTGTGTCTGACTCTTTGTGACCCCAGGGACTACAGACTACCATGCTCCTCCATCCATGAGATTTTCCAGGCAAGAGTACTGGAGTGGGTTGCCATTTCCTCCTCCAGAGGATCTTCCTGACCCAGGAATTGAACTTGGGTCTCCCACATTGTAGGCAGACACTTTACCATCTGAGCCACCAGGATACCCTGATACTTAACTATAAATTTTGCTAGAAGACTTCAACAAACTAATATAAGTAGGAAGAAGAAGGACGTAGACATTTCAGGAGCAAAAGTTTGGAGGTCAGTCTGCAGAACGGTGAAATATTGTCCACTGAACAACTTTCTGAAACTAAAGGAATGTTGACTGTAGAGAGAAAATAAGATACACCAACCATGACCACAAGGGAAATTTCAGATATGAGAGCTCCCGGATTGCGGTCATTATGTGTGTTTTGCTTTCTTTATCCAGACACACATGCCTCCAGGCACATGCAGTTATGTGCACACATATACATACAAATATTTATTTATAGGTAGACAGCATGTTTAAGCCACACTGTATTTTAATCAGCTTTCTTAATCACCATCCTCTATTCTTTTCTGTAAAGCACTGCTAAAGATTGCTGGATATTCAAAAGAGACCATGTAGCTGAGCCAGAGAAAGAATCTTGACTCAGAGGAAGATACTATGACTTGGAAGAGGACAAATTTGGGTTTATGAGAAAAACGTGCTTTGTGGTAGGCAGATACAGAATGGAATTTTTAATTGCCCAGCAGTTTAAACTTCTTTAGAATGTCATCTATGGGTGTAGAGTTAACAACACGATGGTTGGGTTAGGTTTACCTGAGCTTTCAAAACACACCTATGAGACTCTTTGACTCCAAAGGGGGAAATCCAGGAAGAACATCTCCCAGTATCTCATTGCTAGTAAAATTCCAGGTCAGAGTCTGCCAATGAGAGGGATTCACAGGAGATTTGGAAAACTGAAGACACAGAGAAGGCATCATCCTCTGAACTCATTTTCAGGCTACACTTAACAGTTGGGAAATGATCAGGAATACCAGCTTGGGGATGTAGGGCATTAAGTTTAATGTCATCCCACCATAAGCCAAAATTCTTGAGTTTCACAAAAGTGTCTTTTTAAAGACACTTAAACTGTCAGTACTCTTGCCTGGAAAATCCCATGGACAGAGGAGCCTGGTAGGCTGCAGTCCATGGGGTCACTAAGAGTCGGACACGACTGAGCGACTTCACTTTGACTTTTCACTTTCATGCATTGGAGAAGGAAATGACAAACCACTCCAGTGTTCTTGCCTGGAGGATCCCAGGGACGGGGGAGCCTGGTGGGCTGCCGTCTCTGGGGTCGCACAGAGTCGGACATGACTGAAGCGACTTAGCAGCAGCAGCAAACTGTCTGAATATACTCTCCCTTTGCTTATGCTCAAAGACACCCTAAAAAATAAGAGAAAATTAGTCACTCAGTTGTATCTGATTCTTTGACACCCCATGGACTGTAGCCCACCAGGCTCCGTTGTCCTTGGAATTTTCCAAGCAAGAATACTAGAGTGGGTTACCATTCTCTTCTCCAGGGGATCTTCCCCATTCAGGGATCGAACCCAGGTCTCCTGCATTGTAGGCAGATTCTTTACCCTCTGGGCCACCAGAGAAGCCCCAAAGACACCCTAATGTTGTATAATAAATCTCCAGTTACCAAGATTGAAACACTGCTCACTTGGCCCAAAGAGTGGTTTTTCCTTATCAAATATTGGTAGCTACTAAGAGTATTTCAGGCATAGAAAACTGCTTCTCAAGCCACCCTGGGGAGCCAGAATGCACAAATTAAGGTTCTGGTTCATTTGCCTTTTTCTTGAACACAAATGAACTTTCTTCAAGGAGTCATAGCTTCCTTGAAGGTGCTCTGTAAAATAACTCCTTAGGCAGAGTGCTTAAGTGATGTTTGATAGATTTTAATAGCAGAATCTGTAGGAGAATTTTCTGCCTCAAATGAAACCATTCTGTTTTATACCAAGTCAGATTTCTATGTCATCTGAATTACTTCCTATGACTTAAGCCACTTCTCCAGATGTGATGACCAAGCGCCGAGAGTCTAGTTAGTACATGGCTTCTTTTAGGCTTGAGTGCTTCAACTGTTTTAAAATTTTGTAGTTTTATAAAGTAACACCACAAGCATCTATATCAATATTTTGAGTCAATGAATTGTGCTTACTGGATTTTTCCAACACAGTAAGTCCTCTGATTATACTGAGAAGTGAAGCTTACTGTCATTAAAAATCAATGTGACATTTGTCAGTATCTGCATTTTAACTCAAGGAGTCATTGCATTGAAGGAAATACCTTGAATGAAATGAATATACCTAGAAGCTCTCCTGGGTCTTCTAATAGCAAGTTATTTCCATAATTCCTTATTTGTGTTGTCATTTGCATACCGGTAGACACAAATACCACTCCAGTACTCTCGCCTGGAAAATCCCATGGACAGAGGAGCCTGGTAGGCTGCAGAGAGAGTCGGCTTGCTGAGAGTCAGACACAACTGAGCGACTTCACTTTCACTTTTCACTTTCATGCATTGGAGAAGGAAATGGCAACCCACTCCAGTGTTCTTGCCTGGAGAATCCCAGGGATGGGGGAGGCTGGTGGGCTGCCGCCTATGGGGTTGCACAGAGACAGACACGACTGAAGCAACTTAGCAACAGCAGCACCAGACACAAATAAAGCACAAACACAACACATACACAGCAAATGACTTCCTGAATATGGACGATACCTCAGAACTCTCCATAGGCTTTAGAAACACTACCACTAAGAATCTAAATTTCTAAAGAAATGCTAAGCAGAATCTAAATTGCAATTATCTAAATACTGAATAATAATCTGATCTAAGTGTCACTGAGTTCATAAATCACAGGATTCCTGTGTCACTGTCTGTAATTAGGGTAGGCTTTATTGTCCCTTCATTACCATGTGGCTGTCGTGTTAAATACACTTACTGATGTACTTCTTTCTCAATTTGGAACATGTCATTGTTCCATGACCAGTTCTAACTGTTGCTTCTTGTCCTGCGTATAGGTTTCTCAGGAGGCACGTAAAGGTGGTCTGGTATTCCCATCTAAGAATTTTTCACAGTTTGTTGTGATCACAGGACTTCCCTGGTGGCTCAGATGGTAAAGCGCCTGTCTACAATGCAGGAGACCTGGGTTCAATCCCTGAGTTGGTAAGATCCCCTGGAGAAGGAAATGGTAATCCACTCCAGTAATAGTGCCTGGAAAATCCCATGGACAGAGGAGCCGAGTAGGCTACTGTCTATGGGGTCGCAGAGTCGGACAGACTGAGCGACTTCACAGTCACAGTGATTTTAATGTTTGAGTGTTTGCTTTGCAACCGTTGTGTATGAAAACCCCTACATCGAGATTCACCAGGGATCAAGTATATAATACTTAAAATTTTAGTCCACTTAAACAGTGAAGAGCTTAACTGATTTAAGAAATATGTATATATAAGATAATTCCTAATGAGTAGCATTCTTTCTATAGAGAAACGTGTCTGACATATCTCACTTCTGGGAAGGAGTTTCCCTGATTTCAGAGTTACCATGGACCAGAGAGAGTTCATCTGCTAAATTCTATTTGTATTCTATTTGTTCGGGCTGAGGCTCCCAAGAGGTTGATATTCAGGGGAAAAACGCTGGTTCGGTGTTTTGTAACAAGAAATCAACCTGAAATATATCCATGCTGTTGGGAAATTTGACCAACAGTTATATTCCAGCTTTGAAATCTTTGCTTTTAAAATAAGCTTCATGTCTCTAAAATATTTGATAGTGACTATTATTCATGAACAAATTCTAGAGTCTAACAACATGATAATCCCTTCTTTCTACAATTGCCAAGTTTTATCTTCTTCTCCCACTTTCAGATGCTCTGAATTCCAACTCCATGGACAAATCACATATTGTTCAATCTCTCTCTTCCTTAGTTATTCTCACTTTGCTCCCAATATCTAGAATAACTTTTTTCTGTTTCATTTCTGCCTATCAAACTTCACTCATCGTTTAAGAGGCCTAATTCAAATTTCATCTTCTTTGCTCAGTTAACTCTTCTCATTTTCTCTGCCTCCTTAAGTAGTTGGTCAAACATCTTCTACACCCTAAAAATATCTTGCTTCATGTTAGTTGAACAAAAATTAATGCCCGCCCCCACCATAAGCATATATTTCATAATATGCTTCCAAGTGTGCTGGTAGGATTTTATGTACCAGTACTTTGTAATGCACATTATTCTCACATGAGGTTGGAGTTAGCAACACATTTTGCAGAATCAAGAGCAAAATGATAATGTAGGACCCAGGCCAGAGCTAGGAGGTCAACCCACCCCTCCTTCCCCAACTGTATGTCCACAAGCCCATTCTCTGGGTGTGCTTCTCCAATCCTGCCCTGCAACTAGGAACATCAGTACCGTTTTTTTTTCTAGATTTTATATGTGTGCACACACACACATGAGTCACTCAGTCATGTCTGACTCTTTGTAATCCCATAGGGTGTAGCCCGTGAGGCTCCTCTGTCCATAGAGTTTCCCGGGCAAGAATCTGGAGTGGGTTGCCATTCCCTTCTCCAAGGAAACTTCTTGACCCAAGGATCAAACTCGTGGCTCCTCCATTGTAGGCAGATTCTTTACAGTCTGAGCCTTAATGCATGATATTTGTTTTTCTTTTTCTGATTTACTTCACTCTGTATGAAAAATTCTAGGTTTATCCACGTCACTACAAATGACCCAGTTTTGTTCCTTTTTATGGCTGAGTAACATTCTGCTGTATATATGGACCACTCTTCTTTATCCATTCATCTGTGGATCGACATCTAAGTTGTTGTCACACCCTGACTATTGTGATAGTGCTACACTGAATATTGGGGTACATGCATCTTTCTGAATTATGATTTTTCTCAGGGTGTATGCCCAGTAGTGGGATTGCTGTTCCTCGAGCATTAAACTCAAAGCAGGGGATGTTCTGAATGACTGCACAGGCCTCCTGCCCTTATCAGATATGAAGGGAAAAATGGCTTTTTATATAAGGTGTTCATAAAATTTAACCTTACCATAATCCTTAAAGAAATGTAGACATTCAATTACTAAAGTATCAAAATAGTTTTATTCTATGAGATGGATGCATACTTCTATTGTTCCTAAATGTGAGAGTTGCATAAAGATCATTTAAAATTCCTTCAGCTGTATTAGGACTCAGCTGTTTCACAATGTAAGGTGGACTACAAATCACTTTGAAATACTTCCAGAACCTTAGTAGTACCTAATTTTAAGAATACTGATAGTGATAAAACTATAATCAGATGACTATATAATGATAGCGATTGAGATTCTATTGTAGAATAGAATAGACTTAGAATAACTTAGAAAGTTCTAGCTCATTTTAGCTATTAGCTGTCATAGGTCTAAAACCAATCATGATTTTTGTTTCAAATATTATTGAGAATACATCCTGAAATACAGTCACAACATGCACAAAGGAAGCATGGACCCAACAGTAAAGGATTTGAAAAACAAGGATTTCTTCAAACATGACTTACCTGATGATAGTAAATTACAGTAGTTTATACTGATGAGTATATTGATACATCATTATGCACTTTATCTACTGCCTTTTCAGCACCCATTCTTAATATATAAAGAGCTTTGCTTCTTGCTAACTGAAATAACTGAATTATCAAGTATTAACAATAACAGAGTATGTTTGTGGTCATTCATTTCTATCTGTCCTCAGCTAAATGAAATAAACACACACACAAAATAGTTCTACATATCAAATAGAAGTGTAAATATAGGCACACAATAAAATTTTTATCATATATGTAAGGTTTATATACAATGATACATAAAAATACAGATAAGATTTGCCACAGAATTAAATATCAGTCTCTCTATTCTGTGTATTGCTCATTGCCTCATTGGCTGTGGTAGGATAAGTCTGGTCCCTATAGCCCTTTGCTCAATATTAATTACAAAGTCCTATAAACCACTGGCAGTGATGTGGTCATCATATGATCCTTTGTTTTGATTTGTCCTTTTGCATAAAACTATCTACACTTGAATGTGCAACTAGTTATATTTTATCTTTTGAAGCTCTATGTATTTTTATTATTTATTATTCTATGTGTTTTATCATTTTAGTTTTTCACTTCAGTTAAAGCTTTATTTCTGCCATAAGGGTGGTGTCATCAGCATATCTGAGGTTATTGATATTTCTCCCGGCAATCTTGATTCCAGCTTGTGTTTCTTCCAGTCCAGCGTTTCTCATGATGTACTCTGCATACAAGTTAAATAAGCAGGGAGACAATATACAGCCTTGACGTACTCCTTTTCCTATTTGGAACCAGTCTGTTGTTCCATGTCCAGTTCTAACTGTTGCTTCCTGACCTGCATACAGATTTCTCAAGAGGCAGGTTAGGTGGTCTGGTATTCCCATCTCTTTAAGAATTCTCCACAGTTTATTATGATCCACACAGTCAAAGGCTTTGGCAGAGTCAATAAAGCAGAAATAGATGTTTTTCTGGAACTCTCTTGCTTTTTCCATGATCCAGCGGATGTTGGCAATTTGATCTCTGGTTCC
>SJYX01013064.1:522191-535580 GCA_006410675.1 Oreotragus oreotragus | reverse complement strand
GGAATGATGCTAAAGCTGAAACTCCAGTACTTTGGCCACCTCATGCGAAGAGTTGACTCATTGGAAAAGACTCTGATGCTGGGAGGGATTGGGGGCAGGAGGAGAAGGGGACGACCGAGGATGAGATGGCTGGATGGCATCACGGACTCAATGGACGTGAGTCTGAGTGAACTCAGGGAGATGGTGATGGACAGGGAGGCCTGGCGTGCTGCAATTCATGGGGTTGCAAAGAGTCGGACACGACTGAGTGACTGAACTGAACTGAAAGCTTTATTTTAGTAATTTAACTCATTCAAAAAACACAACAGTAAGAACACTTTTAAAAATTTATTTGTTGGAATTATTTTAGAATACAGTATGTCCTTATGAATTTGTGATTTACAGGTGGCCAGCATATTCTTCAGAAAGTTAAAGTGCAATTAAATAATTTCTGAGAAAGCAGTTTGTGCATAAATGTTTGCTTTTGTCACTGAAGCCTTTGCTATATACATTTCTCTCCCAATAGTGTAATTGTCTTAAATGTACTCTGCAAGATAATAAATAATCTGGAGAAGTTAATGTCTAAAAATACCAATTAATAAGCTCATTCAAGCATCTATTTTTAAAGCTCTGTTTAATATTATGTGCAAAGAGGGTGCTAGTTACTGGGAATATTAAGTCAAAAATACCTATTATCTACTCCTAGGTGAATAAGATGTTCAAGATGATTTTAGAAAAGGCAGAGGAACCAGAGATCAAGTTGCCAAAATCCGTTGGATCATCAAAAAAGCAACAGAGTTTCAGAAAAACATCTATTTCTGCTTTATTGACTATGCCAAAGCCTTTGACTCTGTGGATCATAATAAACTGTGGAAAATTCTGAGAGAGATAGGAATACCAGACCAACCTGCCTCTTGAGAAACCTGTATGCAGGTTAGGAAGCAACAGTTAGAACTGGACATGGAGCAACAAACTGGTTCCAAATAGGCAAAGGAGTACGTCAAGGCTGTATATAGTTACCTTGCTTATTTAACTTATATGCAGAGTACATCATGAGAAATGCTGAGCTGGATGAAGGACAAGCTGGAATCAAGATTGCTGGGAGAAATGTCAATAACCTCAGATACACAGATGGCAACACACTTAATGGCAGAAAGTGAAGAACTAAAGAGTCTCATGATGAAAGTGAAAGAAGAGAGTGAAAAAGTTGGCTCAACATTCAGAAAACAAAAATCATGGCATCCAGTCCCATCACTTCATGGCAAATAGATGGAGAAACAGTGGAAACAGTGGCAGACTTTATTTATTTGGGCTCCAAAATCACTGCAGATGGTGACTGCGACTATGAAAATAAGACATTTACTCTTTGGAAGGAAAGTTATGACCAACCTAGACAGCATATTAAAAATCAGAGTCATTACTTTGCCAACAAAGGTCCATCTAGTCACAGCTATGGTTTTTCAAGTGGCCATGTATGGATTTGAGAGTCGGACTGTGAAGAAAGCTGAGCACCGAAGAATTGATGCTTTTGAACTGTGGTGTTGCAGAAGACTCTTGAGAATCCCTTGGACTGCAAGGAGATCCAACCAGTCCATCCTAAAGGAAATCAGTCCTGAATATTCATTGGAAGGACTGATGTTGAAGCTGAAACTCCAATCCTTTGGCCACCTCATGTGAAGAGCTGACTCATTGGAAAAGACCCTGATGCTGGGAAAGATTGAAGATGGGAGAAAAAGGCCATGACAGAGGATGAGATGGTTGGATGGCATCACAGACTCAATGAGCATGAATTTGAGTAAACTCCGGGAGTTGGTGATGGACAGGTTGACTTGGCGTGCTGCAGTTCATGGGGTTGCAAAGAGTCAGACATGACTGAGCGACTAAACTGAAATGAGGTGATTAAAAAGATTTTAAAAAAAGGTGTTTAACAGTGACAGTAGAGTGTATTAAATATGGTAGGAGTGTATGTCATATTTGATCGGGGCACCTCAGATTGAGTGAAAGCAAGAAGGAAAGATATCTTATTAAAATTGAGATTGTAATTAAGTTCAGTTGATAAGAAGTTGGTAAGGTTATATTAACTGCTTTTATCCAACTTGAAATATATTTTAAAGTGCTTGTGCTTAGCAAAAGGGGGATAATAAACCAAAACATAAAGATTCTAGTAAAACCGACTTCTCTCCATTTGGAATCCACATCAATATACTCCTGAGTGTGAGTAAAATATAACTTCAGAGTTGTTTTTCTCCATAGGGACAAGGTTGATTTAGCCACACTGACCAGGTAGACAGAAGTAGAAAGTCAAAGCTGCTTACTGGTATTTATTATATAATATTAGCTTTCACAATGTAAGGCATTTGTAAAAAGATTGCCATATTTCTGTTTTTAGTAACCTTTTCTCCCCACACTGTTGAGATTGTTTTAAGATTAGTTGAACCCTGAGGGCAATATGTATTTTTATTTGACTGTGGGTTAGGAAAGATGTAGATAGCATTCCATGACTTGTTTAAAACTAGCCAATGTATCACTGAAGAAAACCTTCTGAAAAGGAAAAAACAAAAAGCTATTAAAGAATTTGTACTCTTTAAAGTTGCTTTTATTGGTTTGTATCTCTTCATAAAGCAATGATACCAGTTGGATTCTTCTAAGATTGAATGCTAGAAGGGCTTTCTCAGGATCAATGCAAAATATCTATTCAGAAGATAACATAACTGATAAATTGACATGATTCCAGAGAAGAGACTATATTCTCCTTACAGTTCAAAGACTCTCCCCTCAAGTATCGATAAGCAGATAGTCCATCTTAATAACCTGTGATGTGGTGCATTCAGAAAACATAGCTGTGTTGAGGGGTGCAAAAGAAGGAAGCCTTATTCCCTCATTCTATCCAGAGATTGCTGATAAACTCATGGAAATTCCTGGGATTTTTATTTTAGCTGTTTTCCTTCAACCTAGGCTTACCTGCTCATAACTACAGGTTTTTCTCTATCTTCAGATTGGTCAGTCTCTGAGATATTTGCAAACTGGAAAATGCAGAGTCTTGAGCAGAATGTATTTTCTGCATTTAGCTATTTTTTGTCTTTATGTTGTGCATACTGAACTGGTTATTAAACTAAGGAGAGTGCAGGTGAGAACATTTCTTTTTAATATATGCTAATGATGGCAGTTTGTGCTCAAATGTGCTGCTGTTTCTATGTAACACTTTGATACTGCTGGGAAGAGTCTCTCCTAAGTGGTTTTATAGTTAATTATTATCCTCCTCATACCTTAATTTGGATTCTGTGCTACCATTCAACACTTTTTTCAGCCTTCCAATACCTGGCAAACTAGCTCATATCTTTATCACCTATACTGAAAAGATTGAGAAAATAAATTAAGAACAATTTCTTTTCAGATCTGATTTTCATGCCTTGAAAAACATTTCAGCGAACATTAGAATTTCTAATATCTTATTCTATTACCTTAAAAATAGGGGATTTAAAATAGAAGCCTAGAATTTGAATAAAATGGACATAGTTAAGGCATTCTAAAAAGCTCAACCAATTTGCAATGGATGGATAAGAATTTTCAGCATGAATTAGAATAAGTTGAAATTATAGAACTTAAGTGTAGACTTAAGAATGTGCTTAGTATCTATTGGTAGATCTAAGATAGATATTAGTCTCTATAGATTTATCTGTCTATGTATAAAGAGGGAGATACTTTTGATCACTGTTTTCAGTTGATTTCTCTTGTACTTTTTTTTTTTTTTTTTTACTTAGTGTTGCACTGCAACTGAGAATACACATGCGTTTAGAATCCATGTAGAGAAAAATTTTCCAGTGTCTTTGAGGCAGTTGTGGTATGGTGACTCCAACAGTTAATAACCAATTTCTATGCTGCTTAGTAAGCCAGCTGTGCCATTTACTAGCTTTGTGACTCTGAGAACACATTTAACTTGTTGGATGTCCAATTTTCCTATATCAAATAGAGAATGAGGAGCTAATGTGGGAGAGGGGAAGTGTTTCCATCTAACTACTGAAATTTAATGATCTAGGGCAAGCTATCATACTTCTGCTTTGACACATTTCCAGTGTTAGTGTGTAGAACCTTATGAAAAGAGCATGATGCTTTTCATGTATTGTTGCCCATAAGGCAAACTGAACATTTTTATGTCTCCTGGAGAAACACTGAAATGATGTTTGCCTCTGAAACAAAGAACACAATACACCCAGAATCCAGAGACTTCTGGGCTATTCAATAATGCCTGGCACATCCCACCGACCTGCCTAGACACCTTACCTGGTTAGCAGTTGATGTTCCTTCATCCTTTCAATACTTCTCCAAGCCAGGCTTTGTGTTACTCCTTCTAGAGTGGCAGTGGAAAGAATGCAAAGCTCAAGTGCCAAGACAGACTGAGCGACTGTCTTCTGAAAATGAAGGACACACAGGTCTTCAGACATTTGGCTCATCTGGTAGAGCTCTTGGGTCTTCCGTGGAGAAAGATAATAACGTTGTGGTGTCAGAAGTATCTCTTTCCACCCACAGACTTTGGGGTTGAGGGGTAATTAATTACACAGGGAAACGGTGGTTATTCAGAGAAACTTACACTCAATCCATGGCCTCATGGACATAGATAAAGTGATAAATAAAAGTAAATTATATCCATTGGGAATATGTTCAAAATATTTTAAAATCCCTAATATTAGATTTTGCTCCTAAACCTGCCTTGCATTCATCATAAAATAAACTAGGTTTGTTAGAAAAAGGAGGTCAGAAGGTAACTTCTCATAATCACAGTTATACAGTTGCTTCCCTCTCTCCCCATTTTCTTTTAAAATGATTTTATTGGAGTCTAGTTGATTGGCAGGATCAATTACTGACTCATGGGAAAAGACACTGATGCTGGGAAAGATTGAAGGCAGGAAGAGAAGGGGACGACAGAGGATGAGATGGTTGGCTGGCATTGCAGACTTCATGGACATCAGCTGAGCAAACTCAGGAAGATAGTGAAGGACAGGGAAGCCTGGCATGCTTGCTTCTGTCCATGGGGTCACAAAGAGTCAGACACGACTTAGCTACTGAACAACAATAGTTGATTTACAATGTTGTATCCATTCCTGCTGTATAGCAAAGTGAATCATTATTCGTATACATATTATATACCCACACTTGTTTAGATTCTATTCCCATGTAAGTCATCACAAAATATTGAGTAGAGTTCCCTGGGCTAAGTAGGTTCTTATTAGTTATCTATTTTATATATAGTAGTGTGTATATGTCAATTCCAGCCTCCCAATTCATCCTTACACCCATTACCTTTTCCCTCTTGGTAACCATAAGCTCCAATGGCTTCTTAACAAAGGTGAATTTGTTGCCTTATTTTTTTTTTGGAGTATAGTTGCTGTGCACTGCTATGTCAGTTTCTTCTGTATGGCAAAGTGAATCAGCCATAAGTATACATGTATACCCTCTTTCTTTGGATTTATTTCCCATTTGGTCACCAAGAGCACTGAGAAGAGTTCCCTGTGCTATACAGTAGTTTTTCATTAGCTATCTATTTTATACATAGTAGTGTGTATATGTTAATCCCCATCTCCCAATCATCCCACCACTGCCCTTTGCCCCTTGGTATCCATACATTCGTTCTCTTCATCTGTATCTTAATTTCTGCTTTGTGAATAAGATCATCTGTACCATTTTTCTAGACTTCATATATAAGCACTATTATATGTTATTTGTTGGTCTCTTTCTGACTTTCTTCACTCTGTATGACAGTCACTGTACAACCCACAGTATCTGCTCATAGTACAGTGAAAAACTAGTTGAAGATCTTAAGTTACTTGAATTTTTCAGATGTGAGACTGAATTCCTATAAAAAAGGCCAACAATTTTTAAACTTAGCTCATCAATACCCTTCAAAAACCAGGCAAAATAAATAACTGGCATTTTTAAGTAGAATTGGTCAAATTACAAGAATGATGGGTAATTTAGGCTTTCATCCACCAGCTTAAGGCACTTCCCTAAAAAGGGCAACTGGGGAAACCTTGAACAGATTTTAGGATGAACTAGTTAAAACTTCCCATTTCCCACTGACAATGATAAATATATATTTTTTCCAAATATATCTCTGCAAATAAAGTTTTGACCAAAGATTTGACTTTCCTGGGTTAGAATACTGGAGTTGGGTAGCCATGTCCTTCTCCAGGGGAACTTCCTACCAAGAGATTGTGCCCAGGTCTCCTGCATTGCAGGTGGATTCTTTACCATCTGAGCCACTAGGGAAGCCCTAACACACAAGTCTTTAGTGAAAGTCTTTAAAAATGAATAAGGGGCAATTATAGGAAAACATATTAAATAATATTTTCCAATAAAGATTATGACTACATTAAAACTCAACTCTTAATACATAGGCCCTTAGTGATTTACAAAATTGTTTATGTAGGTGCAAAATAGTCAACTAAAGAAAATAGCTTCTAATCAAGTAAGTGACTTTTAATTTAATGCAGCTGTACGTACAGTGAATGTCCCACATCACTGAACAGTTAATGCTACCTTTTATCCTTTATCATTTTCTTTATGAGCTAAGGGATTGTTCCTTCAGATTCTTCTAATCCTCATAATACCTGGGCCATTATTAGAAATCCTTGCTCTTCGGATAACATCCAATTTCTTATGAATCTCATGAGTATTAAAGAAATCTTGTTAAATGAAAATAGAGGTATCACATCTTGCCTGGAATTTCATTTGCGATTCAGTAGTTTAAGTGCTGATATAAAGACAGGGCTCACTTGAAACTCACATTAGTGTGTGTGTGTGTATGTGTGTTTTTCCTCTGTCTGTAGGAATGCCACATTCAATATGTAACAGCCAGGAAAAGATTACTTTTGAGCTCTTTTTTTGGTCATGAGTAAGACTGAGTAAGGTAAAGGGCAGAAGGAGATGGAGAGATGTAATTCTAAGAGATGGACAAATTTGTAATCAATGCCACAAAAACGTCTAGTACTTTAAAGATGTTGTTGCTATTTAGTTGCTCAGTTGGTTCTGCAAGTCCATGGACTGTAGCCTGCCAGGCCCCTCTGTTCATGGGATTTCCCAGACAAGAAATTTCCTTCTTGCCAGAGTGGGTTGCCATTTTCTTCTCCAGGGAATCTTCCCAACCCAGGGATGGAACCCACATAGTCTGCTTTGGAAGATGGCTTCTTTACTGCTGAGCCACCAGGGAATCCCAATTTTAAAGATAAATTTACTTAAAATATATTATCCATTGTAGTCTTCATCTTGGTTAGTAAACCTTCCCATTGGTACCAAAATAAAGAGCTTGGAATATTTCTTACACAACTTCTTTATTTTTAGTGCTTTACAGGACTTTCTCAACATGATAAAAGATACTACTTTGGAGTGCAGGTTTGTACTGTCCTGGCTCCAGATACATATCTAAAAATCTTAACACCTAATTTGATTGGTTTCGGAAGAGAAGACTTTGGGAACTGAGACTCCTCATGAGTGAAATTAGTGCCCTTAGAAAGGAGATTCCAGAGGGCTGGCTCATCCTTCCTGCCAAGTGAGGACACAGGGAGGACATAGTTGTCTATGAACCAGGAAGCAGTTTTCATCAGACACTAAATCTCATCTTGAGTTGACTAGCCTTCAGAATTGTAAGAAATAAATGTTTCTTATTTAAATTACCTGGGCTTTGTTTGAGTTCAACTGGTAAATAATCTACTGCCAATACAGGAGACACAAGTTCAATCCCTGGGTCAGGAAAATGCTCTGGAGGAGGAAATCCTAGAAAATCTGAGGAAATCCCATGGACAGAGTAGCCTAACAGGCTATAGTCCATGACATCACAAACAGTCAGGACTGAGCAACTAAGCACAGCACAGCACAAATATAAGCTACCCAGCCTATGGTAGTTTGATATAGTACTGCTAATGGACTTATAAGAAATTGGTACCAAGAGTGAGATCCTGCTATAACAAATACCAAACAGATAGAAGTGACTTTGGAACTGGGTCATGGGTAGATGATGGAAAAGTTTATAGGTGCATACTGGGAAAGCCTACATTGTCATCAATAGTCTGTTAAGGGTGATTCTGTTGAGAGTTCAGAAAGAAAAGAGGACAGCTGTTTGTCTTCTAAAGAATACTTGAGTGACTGTAAACAGAATGTTGGTATAAATGAGGAATGTAAAGACCATTCCTTTGAGACTTCAGATAGAAAGGAGGAATGTGCTATTGGAACCAAGAGAAAAGGCAGTCAAAGAACTTGTCTGAATTGTGTTTCTGATCTTGTGTTTTGTGGAAGGCAGAACATGTGAGTGAAGAGATTTCTAGAAAAGTGTTGAAGGCTTAACTCCTCCTGACTGCTTATGGTAAAATGTGAGAAAAGAGAAATTACTTAAAAAGGGAATTTTTAAGGAAAAAAAGCAAGCAGAATATAAAGATTTGGGGAAATTTCAGCCTATCCATATTGCAAAAACTGAGAATATGAAGGATGTGGCTGGCTGAACATTTGATAAAGGGATTTAATGGCTTCCTTGTTGGCTCAGACGGTAAAGCATCCGCCTGCAATGTGTGAGACCTGGGTTGGGTCCCAGGGTTGGAAAGATCCCCTTGAGAAGGGCATGGCAACCCACTCCAGTATTATTTCCTGGGGAATTCCATGGACAGAGGAGCCTGGCAGGCTATAGTCCCTGGGGTCACAAAGAGTCGGACATGACTGAATGACTAAGCACAGCACAATGTTATTCACACTGTTACGTTTGGTCTTAACTTGGACCTGTTACTTGGCCCTCATTTCCTATTTCTCCTTTTCAGAATGGTTATGTCCATCCTTTACCTGGCACACAACTGTGTTTTGAAAATATTTAACTTGTTTGAGTTCAGAGGTGGAGAGCAAAAGACCTCAGATGAACCAACGTTGAGTTTCTTGCATATCTGATTTGAATAACATTTAGATGAGACTTTGGACTTAGTCTTTAGGGCTCTTGGGATCAAATGAATGTATTTTGCTCACTGCCTTTGGCAGAATGAGCTATTCAGTTATCTACTCATCCCAAAACTTTTGAAAATCCCCTGGTCAAAAACCCTAAAGTGATATATGCTCCATGCATGACAACCCTAGTGAAAAATGGTATCCCGTGGAACAATCCATTATTTAAAGTAGATTTTGGGAAGACATCCAGGGTTTTCTATGTTGAATGTCCCAGCCTCAGACGCTGGCTTTCTTCAAAAAATATGGAAGAGAGTGTGATAGACTAGGATGCATGTCATGTATTCAGGACTTCCAAATTGGACTGCCATGGAATTTGTCATTCAGTGTGCCTGAAGGGCGCATTTTATTTTTTCAAATAAAAATTATTTGAATAAGCAGTATATTTTTCTGAGAAACACATTAATAGGAGAAAGAGTTGGTTTGGGTTGCTGGAAATGGAGACTATTAAGTGTGGCCCTCAAGACTGTTCTCCTTGTTGGGGAGATTTTAGAATATTTGCAATGATGGAGGTAAAAAGGGGTGATGGAGGTCATTACAATGATGGGGACAAATAGGGCTGAGACAACTGGGGAACAAGCCTACTGCTTCTCCAGAGTTAACAGGAATAGAAAGCAAACTGGAGGAAACATGACCCTTCCTTCATCTTTCAGGATCCTTCTATTGGCCACAATTTGTGAAACTGCTTAGGAAATCAGCTGTGAAAATGGAATCAACAGTCTGCAGGATCCAAATCCTAACCTTTCAGGGGATGAGTTTAGAAGTGTAAGACAAGAAGCTTAGAGAGTAGCTCAATTTCAATATTGATAAGTTTCATTTTAAGCTCTGGGTCAAAGGGAGTGGACAGGGGATCTGAAGGGGGGAATGAGATACATAAATGGACCTGGATCCAAACAACATACGCGTGCATGCACACACACACACACACACACACACACTCTCATTCTCACTTGCTTGCTCACTCCCTCCCTCCCAGCCCTGGGTTGCAGGAAGTTTACAGAGTAAATACCACCATTACCTCTCTCCGTGAGCCTGCAGAGGAGGGACTTAAGAAAATGAAAAGCACCAGACATGTGACATTTTCCTTCTGTATCCTGAGTTGGGCTTAAGATGGTCTTAAAGTTGAAGAAGTGAATGTGAGAAAGTCTGCAATGTATTAGTAATAACGAGGAACAATGCTGTGGCCAGTTGAATAAACCCCTTAGTCTCGCTCCATTAGCAGGGTCATCACTGATGTTGGGATGTGTACTAATATCAGTATGTGGAGACATCATCCGTTAACACAGCACGGCTGAAAGCAGCAGCTTTGAAGTGAGAGGGACAAAGTTTACGGCTTACTGGTTCTGTGTCATTAAGGCAGTCAACCTCCTTGAATTTAGTTTAGCTCTAAAATGGAAGAAATTATGTCTAACTTATAGCACTTGTGTGAGTTTAATTTATATAACCGATAAGTGCAGATAGAGCATGTTGACTCAACGCTGAGTGGATATTTAATAAATCATAGTTTTTATTATTATAAATGTAAACTGCTTTTCATACTGAACTGCTAAAAGATCGATGAAGGAATGGGCAAAGGGTAACTGGTGTTTAAGGTGTGTACAGGTCAGAGAAAAAAATGTCATGGCTGTATACAGCAGGAGTGGTAACTAGTAGATATGTCATCAAATGGGTCAAAAACTCAGGTAGCGTAAGTAACTGGAGGCTCTAATGCTAATAGATTAGATTCCTAATTTAATAGCTATATGATAACAATGTATTCACAGAAAAACTTATTCTCTTAATTAGCAGTTTTTATTATATTTAACCAAAAACCACAGTCTTTACTTTTGTGAAGAATAACATCAAAATGACATACCTATTATCTATCATCTCTTTTTTCCCTCATGTATCTAGCCATCCATCTATGTATTTGTCTATCATATGTATGTGTACTACTACTGTACAGTATTATGTGGAGGTTTTCAAGTGAATTTTTATTAGAGAATATATCTGAATAAAAATTATGTTTAAATTATTCCTTGACAGATCAATATACATAGGAATCATGGCTCCCTTACTTTGAACTTAAACTAAATATTTGTTGAAAATATAGAAATATGTAATAATACAATATACATTTTTAAGTAAGGTTTCCATTGGCATTATTTGAATGTCTTTCTCTATGATTTTTCTTACATCATTCTTTTTAAAAAATGTAGATTAACAGCCTAGAATTTTCACATTATCATCATTGTTGTTATAATTATAAAACAAAAGAGACATTAAAAAGAACGAGTTGAGAAGTAGAACTGTGCCATATAGTGCAAAATGCCTTTCTACTCTTTTAGTCTCAAACATTATCCATTTTGTGTAACCTAATCATAACATATACAAAACTGTTATCCAGACTCTCTTCCTTACTTAGTAATATATTTGCAACCCAAGCAGGTGCCATTTTCAGTCCTGTCATTAAAAAAGCAAATGTGTAAGTCTTTAAAAAAAACTTTTCTCAACTTCACTGAGGTATAAATGATATACAGAACGTGCACATATTTAATACACACAGTTTGAAGAGCTTTTCCATATATGTGTTTTCAGAACACCATCACCACAGTCAGGGTACTGATCCATCTGCCATCTCCAAATGTGTTCTCTTGTGTCCCTTTGTTGGTTGCTGTTTGTTGTTTGCTTTGTGTCTGTGTGGTAAGAACAGTTTACATGACACAAATCACAAGGAGATATCATCTCATATCAGTTGAGATAACTTTTATTTTTTAAAAAAAGAAGTTTTGGTGAGGATTTGGAGAAATTGGCACTCTTATGCACTACTGACTGTTAGGACCAAATTGGAGCCATAGCAGGCTCCGGGCGCGTATGGCTTAGCCAATCATCACCTGCCAGCCATGCTGTTACTGAAACAAAGAACTGCCTGTATAAAAGTAGCTGTGATTCAGAGCCTGGGGCTCTCATCAAGACTCCACTGCACTGGATGAGACCTGAGCCCTAGCTTGAGCTAGCAATAAACCCCTTTATGCTTTTGCATTGCCGTGGATGTCTTATTTCTCTCTGTCTTGGGGACTAGGACTTCGAGCATAACACTGACAAAAATTGTAAAATAGAGCAACTCCTATGGAAAAGAGTATGGAGCATCCTCAAAGGGGAAAAAAAAAAAAATCAAGAACTGACATATGAGCCAAAAGCTCAATAGACATTACTTAGAGGAATTAAGTGATATATAATAACGTAGAGATTCACCTGTTTTATAAGTAGAAAGATTCAGTATTTTAAGATGTTAGCTTTCTCCAGTTTACCTAGAGAGCAATGCAACCCTATGGAAATCATAGAAAACATTATTACAGAAATTGAAAACTGGCTGTGACCCAGCACACTAAGCATGACCAAGAGGAGTTACCCCACATCCGAGGTCAGGGGCAGCAGCCAAGAGTGCCAGGCTGTGACAGAGCAGAAACGGCCGAGAGGAGTTACCCAAGTCCGAGGTCAGGGGTGGCGGTTGGGAGGAGCCACCCCATGCTGGAGGCCAGGGATGGCAGCTGGGAAGAGCCACCCCGCACCCGAGGCCAGGGGCAGAGGCCGGGAGGAGCAACCTGAGGAGCCCTGGCTGCACAGGTGCTGGAGGGCCTAGACAAGCTATCCCATGTTGACGGTCAGGAGGGGTGGCGGTGAGGAGATACCCTTTGTCTAAGGTAAGGAGCAGCGGCTGTGCTTTGCTGGAGCTGGAGCAGCCATGAAGAGATACCCCATGCCCAAGGTAAGAGAAACCCAAGTAAGATGGTAGGTGTTGCAAGAGGGCATCAGAGGGCAGACACACTGAAACCATACTCACAGAAAACTAGTCAATCTAATCACACTAGAATCACAGCTTTATCTAACTCAATGAAACCAAGCCATGCACAGGGGCAACCCAAGACGGGAAAGTCATGGTGGAGAGGTCTGACAGAATGTGGTCCACTGGAGAAGGGAATGGCAAACCACTGCAGTATTCTTTCCTTGAGAACCCCATGAACAGTATGAAAAGGCAAAATGATAGGATACTGAAAGAGGTACTCCCCAGGTCAGTAGATGCCCAATACGCGACTGGAGATCAGTGGAGAAACTCCAGAAAGAATGAAGGGATGGAGCCAAAGTAAAAACAATACCCAGTTGTGCATGTGACTGGTGATAGAAGCAAGGTCCGATGCTGTAAGAGCAATATTGCATAGGAACCTGGAATGTCAGGTCCATGAATCAAGGCAAATTGGAAGTGGTCAAACAAGAGATGACAAGAGTGAACGTTGACATTCTAGGAATCAGCAAACTAAAATGGACTGGAATGGGTGAATTTAACTCAGATGACCATTATATCTACTACTGCGGGCAGGAATCCCTCAGAAGAAATGGAGTAGCCATCATGGTCAACAAAAGAGTCCGAAATGCAGTACTTGGATGCAATCTCAAAAA
>SJYX01013064.1:475765-520203 GCA_006410675.1 Oreotragus oreotragus | reverse complement strand
AGGGACTCTCAAGAGTCTTCTCCAACACCACAGTTCAAAAGCATCGATTCTTCGGCGCTCAGCTTTCTTCACAGTCCAACTCTCACATCCATACACGACCACAGGAAAAACCATAGCCTTGACTAGGCGGACCTTAGTCGGCAAAGTAATGTCTCTGCTTTTGAATATGCTGTCTAGGTTGGTCATAACTTTCCTTCCAAGGAGAAAGCGTCTTTTAATTTCATGGCTGCAGTCACCATCTGCAGTGATTTTGGAGCCCCAAAAAATAAAGTCTGACACTGTTTTCACTGTTTCCCTATCTATTTCCCATGAAGTGATGGGACCGGATGCCATGATCTTCGTTTTCTGAATGTTGAGCTTTAAGCCAACTTTTTCGCTTTCCTCTTTCACTTTCATCAAGAGGCTTTTTAGCTCCTCTTCACTTTCTGCCATAAGGGTGGTGTCATCTGCATATCTGAATCTATGTCTATATCTTTATACAGTCTACACCTGTATCTATTTTCTCTATACCTCTTTCTTTCTCTCTCATCTCCCTCCCTCCTTCCCTCTTTCTTTCCTTCCTTCTTTTCTCTTTCCTTCCTTCCTCTTTCCTTCCTTCTTTCGTTCTAGCATCTATAGAGTGATTTATTATGAAAAAAGTAGCTCATCTGGTGATGGAGATGGAGAAGTGCTATAAACTCAAAGGTCTAAGGATGGGAGAGGTAAGTGCTGCGCGTCCCATTCCTCGTCCCAGGACAGGAGACGATGCCCATCCCAGCTCAACAGTCAGGCAGAGAGAGAGAGAGAACCCCTTCCTCCTCCTCCCACCCCGTTTTTCCTCTTCAGGCCTGCAAAGCTTTGGATGAGGCCCACCCACGCTGGGAGGACTACCTTCTCCCCTCAGTTTATGGATTCAAATGCCAGCATCTTCTGGAGACACCTTCACAGAAACACCGAGAATAACATTTTATCAGATACCGAGGCGACTAGTGATCCAGTCAAGTTGACAGATAAACCATCATAGCCAGTATTCAGCATAATAGCCAAGAATTTAGACCCTGGATTCAGACACAGGTTTGACTATTTCTGCTGTTTACATGCTGTGTGGTCTCCTCTTAGCTCCCCTGCCCTCTCTGTGCCATAGTTTCCTCATCTGTAAGATGGAAATGAAAGGAGAATAGCTGTGAGGCTGACAGGTGATTTCAAGTGAAAGCTACAAGCTTTAAGACTGACTGTGTGGATCACAATAAACTGTGGAAAATTCTGAAAAAGATGGGAATACCAGACCACCTAAACTGCCTCTTGAGAAATCTGTATGCAGGTCAGGAAGCAACAGTTAGAACTGCACATGGAACAACAGACTGGTTCCAAATAGGAAAAGGAGTAAGTCAAGGCTGTATATTGTCACCCTGCTTATTTAACTTCTATGCAGAGTACATCATGAGAAACGCTGGACTGGAAGAAACACAAGCTGGAATCAAGATTGCCAAGAGAAATATCAATAACCTCAGATATGCAGATGACACCACCCTTATGGCAGAAAGTGAAGAGGAGCTAAAAAGCCTCTTGATGAAAGTGAAAGAGGAGAGNCTGTATATTGTCACCCTGCTTATTTAACTTCTATGCAGAGTACATCATGAGAAACGCTGGACTGGAAGAAACACACGCTGGAATCAAGATTGCTGGGAAAAATATCAATAACCTCAGATATGCTGATGACACCACCCTTATGGCAGAAAGTGAAAAGGAACTAAAAGCCTCTTGATGAAAGTGAAAGAGGAAAGTGAAAAACCTAGCTTAAAGCTCAACATTCAGAAAACGAAGATCATGGCATCTTGTCCCATCACTGCATGGGAAATAGATGGGGAAACAATAGAAACAGTGTCGGACTTTATTTTGGGGGGCTCCAAAATCACTGCAGATGGTGACTGCAGCCATAAAATTAAAAGACGCTTACTCCTTGGAAGAAAAGTTATGACCAACCTAGATAGTATATTCAAAAGCAGAGACATTGCTTTGCTGACTAAGTTCCATCTAGTCAAGGCTATGGTTTTTCCTGTGGTCATGTATGGATGTGAGAGTTGGACTGTGAAGAAGACTGAGTGCCAAAGAATTGATGCTTTTGAACTGTGGTGTTGGAGAAGACTCTTGAGAGTCCCTTGGACTGCAAGGAGATCCAACCAGTCCATTCTGAAGGAGATCAACCCTGGGATTTCTTTGGAAGGACTGATGCTAAAGCTGAAGCTCCAGTACTTTGGCCACCTCATGCAAAGAGTTGACTCACTGGAAAAGACTCTGATGCTGGGAGGGATTGGGTGCAGGAGGAGAAGGGCACGACAGAGGATGAGATGGCTGGATGGCATCACTGACTCGATGGACATGAGTCTGAGTGAACTCCGGGAGTTGGTGATGGACAGGGGGGCCTGGTGTGCTGCGCTTTATGGGGTCGCAAAGAGTCAGACATGACTGAGTGACTGAACTGAACTGATGGAAAGACTTCAAACAATTTTGATAAAAGAAAATTAAGTTGGCTGCATAATGCAGCCAACTTAATTCAAAATTTGCTCAAAATCTGCAGTAAACAAAGGTATTTGGAATTGGCAAAAGGATAAATTTATAAAAGTAAAAAAAGTACATATTCCCAGGTATTTCAATGGGAAATGGTTATTAATAAACATCTTAAAATTTCCGAAATCCATTTAAAAAACTGAACCTTTTACTCTTGGCATACACTATACACAAAAATAAACACACAATTGACACTAGACCTAAAGATAAGAGCTAAAAAATATAAAACTTCCAGAAGAACAATGTTTTGATCTTGAATCAAAATGTTTTGATCTTGAAGCTAGAACCATCTTTTAAAAATAAGAGACAAATTATCAGCCCTAGACGAAGAAGAAAAACTTTTAGAAAACATGTATACCCTCACTTAGCCAAAGTGACTCTGAACAGAAAATATACAAATGGCATGGAAGCACATAATAAGGTTTTTAACATCCTCCCTAATTGGGGATATTCAAACTACAATGAGAAGTCAACGGACAGCTATTAGAATGCTTAGAATTAAAAAGACTGGGAATAGGACAAAGTACTGATGATGTAAGTCAGCTGCAATTTTCCTACATTGTATGTGAAAATGCAAAATAGTACAACATTCTACAATATTTTTGGCCATTTATTATAAAGTTAAATAGGTAGATTACATATCAAGACATTCCAGTTTTAAACCAAAGAGGTAAAAATACGTGAACAAACATAGACTTGTTCTCAAATATCTTAACACCTTATCCAAAAATACCCACCAAAAGCAGAAATCATCAAAATTCCCACCAACTAATGAAACTAAGAAAAATGTGGTGCATACATGCAACTCACAATATGAACTCAAAATCTGAAAAAAATAACTAGCTTCCTGTTATATTCATGAACATCGATGATCTTAGAAACATAATTGAAAGAAAATACAACATGCTGTATGTTGAATAATTACACGATCGTCTTGATAAGACAAAGCTCAGTGAAAGAACAGTGGTTGCCAGCTGTGGGTTCCTTAAATGCTTCTTTAATGGCACTCCTATACTGCTGTGATTCCTCTAGCTTTGTAACCTAATTTGAAATCAGGAAATATGATGCCTTCAGCTTTCTTCTTCTTGCTCGATTGCTATCTAATTTCTTTACCTCAACCACTGCATTAAAATAGCTTCAGTTGGGGTCACACCTGACATCTTTTCAATATTTGTCCAGCTTGTCTGCAGCAATTGGTGTGACTGCTGTCTCCCTTTATTCTGAAATGGTTCTCCTATAATTTCTAAGATATTGCTCTTCTCTGCTTTTCCACTTGCCCATCTGCCTTCTCTGCTGCAGTCTTCTATTCCACATCCTCTTTTACAGCCTTTCTCAAAAGTCTGTATTCTTTCAGTGTGCGTGAACTCTGAAAGCGCTAGTTGACTTCACTGTGTTCAAAAGCCACTTTCATGATGCTAAATCTCAAATCTTGGCCTCAGAAATTCTCTTCACATTTCTAGACTTTTAAAATCAATTGTATGATATTTTTAGTTCCTCCATTCATAAACTGATTTATTAGAACTCACTTAAAATATTTTATTCAGAGTTCATTTTGCATAACTTTAAAATACTTTCCTCATTACATGAGGAAAAAAAAACAAAACAAAACTGATGAACGGTGTACAGCAAGGTTGACAACCAAATAAATAGGCAATTGCAACAAAAGTTAGGTTTTCACTCAGCTGCTGCTGCTGCTGCCAAGTCGCTTCAGTCGTGTCCGACTCTGTGTGACCCCATAGATAGCAGCCCACCAGGCTCCCCCATCCCTGGGATCCTCCAGGCAAGAATACTCAGCACATTGTGAATAATGTTCATCTTTTAAATGCTGCTTTATTTTATTCCAAATTAAGTGTTCCTGCTAAATTTAAGGATATCTTGATTTTTTTTTTTTTTTTGGAATATAATTGCTTTACAATGCTGTGTTGGTTTCTGGTGTACAATGAAGTGAATCACCATATATATTCATACATCCCCTCCCTCTTAGACCTCCCTCCCAGCACCCCCTCCCACCACTCGATGTCATCACAGAGCACCCAGCTGAGCTCCATGCGCTGTATGGCAGCCTCCCATTAGCTATACATTTTATACATGGTAGTGTTTATATGTTGATGCCAATCTCCCAATTCATGCCCCCCTTCCTTATGTCTTTACATCTGTGTCTCTATTCCTGCCCTGGAACTAGGTTCATCTGTACCATTTCTGTAGATTCCACATGCATGCCTTAATATATGACCGTTGTTTTTCTCTTTCTGACTTACTTCACCCTGTATGACAGACTCAAGGTCCATTCACATCTTTACAAATGACCCAATGATATTTCTTTTTATGGCTGAGTAATATTCCATTATATATATATATCTCACATTTTCTTTCTCCTTTTCTCTGTGGATGGACACCTGCACTACTTCCCTGTCATGGATGTTGTATAAATAAACGATGCTGCAACGAACCCTGTGGTCCATGTGTCTTTATGAATTGTGGTTTTCTCAGGCTTTATGCCCAGGTGTAGAACTATTGGGTCATACGGTAGCTCTATTTTTAAAGAAACCGCCACACTGTTTTCCATAGTGGCAATCTCAAGTTACATTTCCAGCAACAGTGCAAAAATGTTCCCTTTTCTCCTTACAGTCTCCAGCATTGTTTGTTGATTTTTTTGATGCTAACCATTCTGACTTGTGTGAGGTGATACCTCATTGTAGTTTTGATTTGTATTTCTTTAGTACTTAGTGACGTTGGGGATCTTTTCATGTGCCTCTTGGCCATCTTTATGTCTTCTTTGAAGAAATGTCTATTTAGGTATTTTGTCCATTTTCTGATTTTTTTTTTTTTAGCTGTAATCCTGATATGCATCTTTTACTATCCAATCTCTAGTCTTGTCAGTAACTTAGAGCTTGAATCTGAAGCTTTTAAATTCATCACATCAAATTAATTAATTATGGATTGTATAAGTGATTTTTCCTTTCAACTTATTATGGATTGTTGATAGATCTTCTAATACAGGAATATGTTGGACTGTATTTCTATAAGAAAACATACTATTATTTTTATAGAGAAGTATTTCATTGCCTTTTTTTAACTTTCTACCCCAGGGTTCCCAATTACCTTCATGTTAGATTCTTTGCCCATCTTGCTGTTCTAGGGTTTTGTCTCTAATTGGTCCAAGAACTCTGTTATTTTCATGTGGATTCAACTGTGGTTATATTAAGCCATTCCTCTATATCATAAATGAGGTTTTCAGCTGTGTTTGTTTTATTTCTTGAAGTTCTGTTTTGTTCCTATCCCTTCTGTAATGCTATTCATTTGGCATTTAGTTTGTTTCCCTAGCTCTGCAATTTCTGTATCATTAAATTCTACCCTTTATTTATCTCATCTTTAAACTTAAATGTTATTAAATTATTCAGAATCTCAAATGTTCTTTTCAGTGTGAAACACAGATGGATAATGTTCTCTATTTTTGGTGTAGTATGTTTTATTCTAACTTAGTTAACATGGCTTGCCCGTGTTCTTTCCTTCCTTCCTTCTCCCTCCCCCATGTGATATGTTTGCATGAATGTCATAACAATCTTTCTGATATGTTAATATGCAAACTATACACCTCTTTGTATGCCATTTATTTGTGCTAATGGATTATAGATAAATCCCCTCCATTCTTCTATATTTTCCCCCTCTTCATGCAAGTACTATGGTTTAAGAACTGGGTGTTTTCAGTTTAACAGAGGAGGTATGGAAATCAGACAGCTATACTCAGAGCCTTGAGTGCCAGAAATGGGAGGTAAATTCCAAAGAGTTAAACCAAGTTGAAAGTGATGAGTTGTGCATAATTTAGTTTTCTCATGACTTTTCCTTTGTTCACAAACATTATCTTTTGTTTAACGACTACCTACAATCCCCAGCTTTTGTTTTCTATTTGGGAGCATTTATAGAGTTCATAGGTTTAGATTTTAGAGTCTATTCATTTGTTCAGTCGCTAAGTTGTCCAACTCTTTGTGACCCCATGTACTATAGCACACCAGGCTTCCCTGTCCTTCACTATCTCCCAGAGTTTGCTCAAACTCATATCCATTGATTAGGTGATGCCATTCAACCATCTCATCCTCTGTCACCCCCTTCTCCTGCCTTCAGTCTTTCCCAGCAATCAATCTAGATACAACATGTGATAAATAAGAGACTGAAATTACATTTAAAAGTAATGAAAACACCTAGTTAAATGACATCACATAATTTATTGGTAATTGATGTTAGCTTTCAGTAAAATATAATATCTTAGCAACAAAATATATTTATAAAAGACACAGCATCAGGGTATTTTCCAGTGAATCAGCTCTTCACATCAGCTGGCTAAAGTATTGGAGCTTCAGCATCAGTCCTTCGAATGAATATCCAGGGTTAGTTTACTTTAGGATTGACTGGTTTGATCTTAACTTGCTTTACTCCACAACTTACAACGAAATTGTTCTTTCTCATTTAAAATTAACTAAAACATAAAAACATGCAAGGCATTTTAACACAACACATTTTAGATAATCAGTATAGTCCTATTCAAATAAAAAAACATCTCATTTGAGAGAGGCAGAGTTAACTGCTGCTTGGCCAAGCAGATTTATTCTTCAGAATAAAAGGTGATTAAATAAGGGGAAAATATTCTTTACTAGACATTTATATAACTCAAGCAACCAAGAACATTTTTATAGTTGATGAAAAATCACTAACAGTAACATTCATTCTTGAATTAAAAAAACAAGTGCTTATCAAACTAGACTGTCTTTAACTTAATAAAACCTGTCCAGTAGAACTTGAGATTTTATACCTAATGAAAAAATGCTATAAACACTCTCCAAAGGAAACAGCAAGACATATATCAAATGCTTTGAACAAATGAGGACAAAGCAATAATAAAATAGAAGGAAAAGAAATTAGGTATGCCAATACAAGAGAATATGTATCTTTGTTTGTGTCCATATATAGAAATGTGTGTGTGTGTGTGNTCTTACTCCTTGGAAGGAAAGTTATGACCAACCTAGATAGCATATTGAAAAACAGAGATATTACTTTGCCGACTAAGGTCCGTCTAGTCAAGGCTACGGTTTTTCCAGTAGTCATGTATGTATGTGAGAGTTGCATGGTGAAGAAGGCTGAGCACCGAAGAATTGATGCTTTTGAACTGTGGTGTTGGAGAAGACTCTTGAGAGTCCCTTGGACTGCAAGGAGATGCAACCAGTCCATTCTGAAGGAGATTAGCCCTGGGATTTCTTTGGAAGAACTGATGCTAAAGCTGAAACTCCAGTACTTTGGCCACCTCATGCGAAGGGTTGACTCACTGGAAAAGACTCTGATGCTGGGAGGGATTGGGGGCAGGAGGAGAAGGGGACGACCGAGGATGAGATGGCTGGATGGCATCACTTACTTGATGGATGTGAATCTGAGTGAACTCCAGGAGTTGGTGATGGACAGGGAGGCCTGACGTGCTGCAATTCATGGGGTCGCAAAGAGTCGGACATGACTGAGCAACTGAACTGAACTTGGGCCGTCCGTGGGGAAACCGAGGCACAAACTTGGCCAACATACACCCGGCGACTGCGTGTTCCAACAGCTCGGTGGCAGACGGCCCTCCTGGGACAGGAAGGGCCTGGGGCCATCACGTCCCCTGCGGGCTGCACGGCCTGTCTGCGCGTTCCCTGCTCAGGTGTGCCCTCAGTCGTGTCTGACTCTCTGTGACCCTGTGGACTGTAGCCCTCCAGGCTCCTCTGCCCATGGAGTTCCCCAGGCAAGGATCCTGGCTGCTGCTGCTAAGTCGCTTCAGTCGCATCCAACTCTGTGCGACCCCATAGACGGCAGCCCACCAGGCCCCCCCGTCCCTAGGATTCTCCAGGCAAGAACACTGGAGTGGGCTGCCATTTCCTTCTCCAATGCATGAAGGTGAAAAGTGAAAGTGAAGTTGCTCAGTCGTGTCTGACTCTTAGCGACCCATGGAGTGTAGCCCACCAGACTCCTCCGTCCATGGGATTTTCCAGGCAAGAGTACTGGAGTGGGGTGCCATTGCCCTCTCCGAGGCAAGAATCCTGGAGTAGGTTGCTATTTCCTCCTGCAGGGGATCTTCCCGACCCATGGAAGATGGTGGGTCAGGGGAGCAAGACCCCCCAGGCAGGGAATAGGCTGTTTGACAATGTGGTCTGAATGTCTCTCATTTTAATATGGCGTTTTCTAAGGAAACAGCTTTATGGCTTATAACTCCAGCCCTGTCCTCCCTCTCTTCCTGGCCACGCCTTCCATCGGCCACACCCACCGGTCTCGTCCCCACTGGCCTACCGGGTTACCAGGTGTAGCTGCTGCAGAGGTGTCTCTCTGGCTCCGCTCCCTCACCCCCCCACCCCCCGCCCCCCGACTGGGGCCGTTCCCTCTCTAACGTGCAGACGTGTGCAGGCCACACTTGCAGAACTGACCTGGATCAGTGAATTAATTCGTATTTAAATGATGATGGTCATGGCACTGCCAATATTCCAAGTAAATTTCAAAGGCAATTCTAAACGGAGATTCTTTTTTTTTTTTTTTTTTTGGCAGGGAAATTCATTGAAGGATGGCTGCTGTAAAGTCTTAACACCACGGAGGTTTGTCTTGCAAGCGTGTCTGAGTCCCAGGGTCGCTGTCCTTCAAGGACGCCTCTGTCTGGGCTGCTCTGTCACTGGTCGTCCACAAGTTGTCCATGGTGGAAGGCCACCAGCCAAGTTACAGAGGGACGATGGAAGTTCTGACTTCTGCCAAAACCGTCTTGTGTCTTTATGAAAAGTGCTAGACTTGACAAGCATCCCTGGTGGCTCAGACGGTAACAAATCTGCCTGCGATGCAGGAGACCTGGGACCGTCCACAAGTTGTCCGTGGTGGAAGGCCACCAGCCAAGTTACACAGGGACGATGGAAGTTCTGGCTTCTGCCAAAACCGTCTTGTGTCTTTATGAAAAGTGCTAGACTTGACAAGCATCCCTGGTGGCTCAGACGGTAACAAATCTGCCTGCGATGCAGGAGACCTGGGTTTGACCCCTGGGTAAGGATGATACCCTAGAGAAGGGAATGGCAACCCACTCCATTTTTCTTGCCTGGGGAATCCCATGGACAGAGGAGCCTGGCGGGCTACGGTCCATGGGGTCACAAAGAGAGCTGCAGTCCGAAGCGTCTGGCAGGGTGTGGTGTGGAGTGTCTGTTACTGCAGGACGCTTCGTTCCCGCGGGGACTCTGGAGCCCACGGCCCTTGGGAGCTGTTGGTGAGACCAGCTGTGGCACACAGCTGCCCCAGGACGTGGTGTGACCTCGGTCAAGACTGCTTTCTTTAGCGGTGGGCAGTTCCTGGAGGCGACCCAGCTGGGGCCTCTGTCTTTCGGGGATTCGGTTGAGAAAGGTTAGACTCTGAAGCCTGGGAATCAGTTCTTCCCACGGCATGACCTGAACATCAGCCTGGCTCTGGAGCGGCCACAGGCTAGGAGCATCGAGAGTCAACTCATTTCATCTCCAATGTTTGCGGGGACAGGAGGCTGGCAGAGGCCCACAGACAGCCCCCTCGGCTCTGCGTTCCTCTCCATGGCCATGAACTTGGTGGGCTTATGACCTTCTGCCCTTGCAGGCCCCAATTCTACCAGCAGTCAGCATACTTGGTGATCTAAAATTTACAGTCTTCATTCTGTTTCAGTTCGGAGTAACTAGGCTTTGTACCACCTGCTCTGAACCCTCCTCATTGCGGGAGGCCTTATGGAGGCAGTTGGCTTATGGGAGGTGCGTAACACTCACTGTGCCCTATCCGCCCTCTTCGTAAGGTGCGCATCTTACTGGCGGCCACCGGGGTCCCCATGGCTGCAACACAATCGGCCCCTCCGGGCAAATCTGGGAGGTGCACTCAAGAACTACTCTGAAGTCTTTGCTCAGGCTTGCAGAGTAGCGCCTTACCATTGACCCGACCTCGCAGGTCACGGGGCCGTGAGCATCTCAGAGGGGCCCGAAGCTGGCGACTGACTGCCCCTTTTTCTTTCTTAGAGCCACACAATCCGTCTGGGTTAGCAGCCTGGCCGTGCTGTGGGACCGTCGGCAAGATAACGCACCTCTCTGTGCCTCGGGCCCCTCCTGTCTAACAGAAAGCTGGGACTAGCACACAGGGGGATCCCACACAGCAGGCTGCTGTTACCATCATCCCTGCTCCGGGGTGGGGAGCACACTAGCGTCAGGGGAGCTGGTTGCGGTGTCAGCACCAGATCCAGACTAGAGCTCAGGGGTCGTGACGATCACTTTTTCTTTATTTTCAAAGTGAAGTTTTTACAGCTGTTGTAAAAAGGCAGGCTCTTGAGCGCTCCTTGTCACCGTGGAGGCTGACATGCATCAGATCCGGGGCTGTGCTGGAGATGCCCACTTTGGGTGCCCCAGGGCTCCAGAGCTCCCATGTCCCCCCGCCACCCCCCTGCCATTGGGAGCTTACTCCTCACTGCCTGGACCACGGGGCTGGCCTGGATGACCTCATCCTAACTGGGAGTCTTGGCCCTCACTCCTTTGCGGTCCTTTTTCAAAGGCGGGAGCAGGAAGAATGCTCATTCTCTCTACAGGGTGTATACAGATTTTTACAGTACAAGCCTTCTCTGGCCTCTTCGAGAAATGTGTTGTTTTGTATTTTCCTATGTCCCGTCTTCTTCCTAACATCTGACCCTTGGCGTTGGAGCAGGATCTACGGAGAGCAGAGAACAATACCCAGAGGGGCGCCTTGGTGTGTGTGTGTGTGTGTGTGCACGCATGCATGCACGTGCATGTGTGTGTGTGCGTGTGTGTGTGTGTGCCCGTGTGTGCATGTGTGCGCGTGTGTGCATATGTGCGCATGTGTGCGCGTGTGTGCGTGCATGCGTGTGTGTGTGTGCATGCATGTGTGTGTGTGTGCATGTGCATGTGTGTGCGTGTGTGTGCTGTCGTGTCTGACTCTCTGCGGCCCTGTGGACTGTAGCCCGCCAGGCTCCTCTGTCCACGGGTTTCCCAGGCAAGAATACTGGAGTGGGTTGCTACTTCCTCATCCAGAGGATCTTCCCGACCCAGGGATTGAACCCGCATTTCCTGTACTGGCAGGCAGATTCTTTACCCGCTAAGCCATCAGGGAAGTCTTGGGGATTCCATGAATCTGTGCTGAATGAATGAAGGGTTCAGAGTGCTAGGTGAATGAATGAATGAATCAGTGGGGCATTCAGACACAGGTGGACTCATCCCAAAGCCCCACCTGAAATGGCCAGGGGATGCCACGGTCCTCAGAGGTGTCCATGAGGTTCCAGACAAGCGTGGGGAGCCCCCATTCCAGAGGGTCCTCAGGACCCCGCCTGAGGGTGCGCCAAGGGCCCCAGCCCTGGGGCAGCACCGAGGATGTGGCAAGGCTGGCGCTGGTGGGGCATGGGCACCCAGGACTGCGAGGGCACAGAAGGCGAGGTCCCGCAGGAGCTGATCTCTCTTCCTCTCAGCAAGTGGCCTCAGGAGCCCAAGGGTGGGGCGTGAAGCCTCCTCACTTGGACTTGCATGAATCCCGGGGAGCCCCAGAGTGGGCGGGGCACAGGCTCACAGCCCAAACCTAGGACAGGAGGTGGGGCGGCAGGGAGCCTGGGAGGCCTGCTTGTTCATTTTCATCCTTTACCCCAAGTATCTTTTAAACAAGCTTTCTCCCCCACAAACAATTGCCAGGGGCAAAAAGTGGGTAGAGCCAACTCAGAAATCCGCTCAGTTCAGTCGCTCAGTTGTGTTTGACTCTTTGCGATCCCACGGACTGCAGCACGCCAGGCCTCCCTCTCCATCACCAACTCCCGGAGTTTACCCAAACTCATGTCCATTGAGTCGGTGATGCCATCCAGCCATCTCATCCTCTGTCATCCCTTTCTCCTCCCACCAGTAATACTCCCCTGCTTTTTCCGCTGTTACTGGCTGCCGGTGAAGACGGCTGATAGACGTCAGGAAATGCTGTCGAAAACTGAAGTTTCTTGTGCAAAAGGAATTGTCAAAGAAACTTTTAAATTTTCAAAGTAAGGAGACATTAAAGTTTAAAAACAAAGAAAAGAAAATGGAAATTTCAGTCTCTTGTCTAATTGATCAATGAGAAAAAAGCTGGAAACTGGACCTTGGTTGGTGATCACAGGCTGGTGGATGGGCACACCGGTGAGGCCTCAGGAAGTGTGGAACGAGGGAAACGTGTGAGCCTGCCTGTCCAAGCCTTCATCGGGAGTTCTTTTTACGGCTCTCCGGATCTGAACAGTTGCTTTAAGAGTAGATGGTGTACAATTGCTACATGCTCAATGAGTAACCGTGTACAGCGCATGGAACTCTGCTCAATGCTATGTGGCAGCCTAGATGGGAGGGGAATTTGGGGGAGATTGGATATATGCATGCATATGTTTGAGTTCTTTCACTGCTCACCCAAAAATACCACAGCATTAATCGGGTGTCTTGTCATCCAGTCGCTAAGTCGTGTCCGACTCTCTGTGGCCCGTAGACTATAGCTGCCAGGCTCCCCCGTCCCTCACTGTCTCCAGGAGTTTGCTCAGATTCATGACCATTAAGTTGGTGATGCTGTCTAACCATCTATCTTCAATATAAAATAAAACGTTTTTTAAAAAAGAGAATAAGGTACTCAAAGTAGGAAGGAAGATAGCCCTCAGCCCACGTCCTCGGGCCTTTGCTCCCTGGGACCTGGCCTGCTTACCGGGGGGAAAGGCCTGGGCGTCTGACTGGACTTGGTCTCATACTCAGCGGTGCTGAGAAAATTATGTTCTTGGCTTTATCTACATCTAATTTGGTCTTCCTTCTGAGCCCTGCCCACTGGTTATCAGGGGAAGCATTTTTAATTATGCTATATTTTTAATTAAAAAGTGTAAATTCATGTCCACTGTGATTCAGATTTTGACCTGAAAATGTAAACAATTTCTTGGGATAATTTTCTTTTTCTGGGCAAACACGCCCAGACACTGGCTGCCTCCCCGCCCCCTTCCTGCCTCTCCTCTTGTCTAACGGGTGGAAAGTGGGGGCACCAGAGGAGCTGGAGTTGAGCTGGCACCCCCGGACCGTGTCGTCTGCTGGGGGCCGTCCCACGCCCCGCCTGCGGCTGCCCTCTCGGGACGCTGTCATGGGGTCGGGCTCGCCTGGTCTCCCACTGGTGCCCGCCTGGCAGAGGAGCCTCGCCTGCACCCAGGTCTGCAGACCCAGAGCTCTCTCTGCACCCGGGGCTCTCAGCGGTGCAGCTGGGCTCCGCGGTGGGGTCATTGTGCGCAGCTGTGACCAGCCTGCGGCTGGCCTGGGGGGGTCTGGCCTCACAGTGTCCGTGGCCCTCTGACACTGGGCCACCCAGGGCCACCTCTGCCGTGCCCGGCTGTCCCACGGGTGGATGTGGCCTCCCCGAGGTTGGCAGTGGCAGCTAGGCCCTGGGCGCTTCCTGGAGTCTGAGAGCAGCAGGAGCCGAAACCCACCGTGCTCTGGGCCCTGCCTGGACCCGAGGCCTGCCTTCCTCTCTGGGTCGAAGCCAAGAGGGAGGAAGAGAAGTGGGACCTGCCCTTCTGACCCCGGGGCCCCCCTCCGCCTGTCCCCCTCCCCTCCTACATCAGAGCCGTCTCACCACTGAGCTCAGGGCACGGCCCTCCTGGGTGGGGGAGCAGAGGTGCCTCTTCTGCGCCAGGGAGAGAAGCCCGGGGGGAAGAGAATCATCAGACAAGCCTCTGGCAGGCCAGGCCCCTGGCTGAGCCGTCCTGCCCTATAGGCAGGCTCTGCTGGTGGCCCTTGCTTCCCTGGGCTCCGGTCCCTCGCTCATCCCCTCCCCTCCCTGTCTCCACTCCTGCAGCCGGTGAGCATCCTGGGGAGGGGGCGACAGCTCGCAGGTGGTCCTCAGGGCTCAGCGCTGTGCGTCACCGAGGTGGACACCGTGCGGTGGGCTCTCCGGTAGGGCTGCCAGCAGGAGGACCAAGCCCGTCTTGCTCAGTTGGCGAGGGCAGTTTTTCCTTGCTTCTTCAGCTGTTGGCTGTAAATCTGGGGGCGGGGAGGGGAGGAACCGCCGGGTAGGAGGCCCGCGCCGTGGGGCTGGGAGCGCCGACAGCGCACGCGCGTGCACACACGTGTTGACGTGTGTTTCTGTTTCTGGGGGCCCTTTGTGCACACCTGTCTGTCCGCTCCAGGCCTGCTGCCCGGGACAGCTGTCGAGTGGCGGCTGAGGTGGAGATGAGGCTCGCAAGCAGCCGGTTGGGCTAGGGCGCACGCAGAGGAGCTGCCAGCAGGAGGCCCCTGGCATGGTGAGCGCAGCGCGCAGAGGCCGGCTCCGCGAGCTCCACACGCACCGCTTTCCTCTGTCTCAGGCCTCACTCCCGCGCATCCGCCTGGGGCTGGGGGCTGGCCCTCTGTGGGGCCAGAGTTGCGCGAACCACACGCACCTTCCATCAGCCGCGCGGGCGTGGGGAGAGGCTCACACCGCCCAGGCCGCAGCCGAGGCCTCTGTGTCCCCCGACGGCCGTCCCTCTGGAGCCTCTTCTGGTGTTCGAACCTCCTCTTCTAAGGACACCAGTCAGAACGGGTTAAAACTCACCCTGACCGACTCACTGAGCTTGAACTCTTGAAGGGTCTGTGTCCCGTCTCAGTGACGTTCTGAGGTCCTGAGCGCTGGGACGTCAGCACGGATTTTGGAAAAGGGGACAGAATATGAGCCTGCCAGGATTCGCGTTAAGGCGCAGTCTGTAATCTCTTCTCCTCTTGCCCCGTCACCCTCAGCGCCCCAACCAGCAACCAAACCCAGGCCACCACAGCAACAGCCTGGAATCCTGACCGGTCGATCACAGGAGACTCGCCAGTAGCTTCTGCAGAGAGTCCGTGGACACTTTAAAAAGATTTCGTTTTATACAAAAATAGTATATGTGTTAAATAAAGCCTATTGTGTAATTTGAATACTCTAATCATATTCTTTTTCTACTGGATTTGTTAAATTTAAAAATATAAATTTTTAGGGCTCATTGTGAACTTGTGAAAATGACCTTGAATTCCTAATCTTTTTTTTTTTTTTGCTTCAAGTATTTCCACACAGTGTAGTCCGTGTGGCAATGCTGATGATTGCTGCAGTTTGTTTGGCGATGGCCTCGTTCTCCGTGAAGTTCCTCTGAACCTCCCTTGACACCTGGACTTTAGAGGACTCTGGCCGTCTGTCGTGGCTGGCATTCTCCTAGACTGCCACTCGGTCCTGTTTGCTTGTGTGTTGGTGGAGAAGCAGGCGGGGTCTTGGCTCCCCGACCAGGAGCAGAGCTGCACTCCCTGCGCTGGAAGGCGAAGTCTTAACCACCAGACCGTCAGGACGGGTCCTCCTGCTCGAGGCTTTGTCTCTACCTTCCCCTCCATCATCGGTTGCAGGAATGCACCTTAAAAGCAGCATCTGGCGGATTTTTGCTCTTTCACTTAGTCTATTCTTCTCAAATGTGAGACAGAGCAAGGGGAATAATTCCATCCGTGCACGCTCCATACCGTGATTAATGATGCGTTCGGTCTTCCTCCTGCTGCCTTATTTTATGCTTTATGTTCATTGTGATTTCTCGTCACTTCCTTTCTTTCACCTTTCCTGCTCCTTTGTTGTCTGATCATCTTATGTCTTCTTTTCTCCTCCAGGAGTATGAAAAATTGCATCTAAATGTTATCCCAATCGTGGTTACCCTGAAATTATTACAAGCACATTTCATACTGCACTGTTCTATCAAAGTGAAGAATTGGACATTGTTCATAACCGCCAGCCTTCCCATTGCCAAGAATTTGAATATGCATTCACTTCCCTTTCCCCCTTCTTATCACCTGGTTATTGTTAAGTACTCTGGGATTTTCTTCAGATTTCTCCTTCTCTTATTCATTCCTTTAAAAATAGTTTAAGACTCGTTAATTGTGAACATTGCGCGTCATGGTGAAGAGGGGCATCTGCGTTGGTTTCAGTGTTTACGACTGGGGAGAGAAGGGATTTGGAGTGTGTGCCGCTCTCCATCCCAGAAGTGTCTTTTCATGAACCCTCTTGCCGTTTCAGCTTCTCTGATGGCTCAGCGGGTAAAACGTCCGCCTGAAATGCAAGAGACAAGGAGACTTGGGTTCAGTTCCGAGGCTGGGAAGATGCCCTGGAGGAGGAAATGGCAGCCCGCTCCGGCGTTCTTGCCAGGAAATCCCCATGGACAGAGAAGCCTGGTAGACTACAGTCCATGGGATCACAAAGAGTCGGACACGACTGAGCGACTTCACTTTCAAACCAAGTGCAGCTGCTTCGAACTGATGACAAGGTTTTGTTCCATTCAGTAGGTGCTTGTTCATCCAGATGAAGCCTGGCCCGTGGTGCACCCGTGGTGGGGTGCTCTTTGTCTCAGGAGATGCAGACTTCCTCCTCCAGGCAGCTTGCTCAGGCCTCGGGCTGGCCTGCAGCCTCGGTTCACGCGAGGGCAGGTCTTCCCTCCATCTCACGAGGAGGGAGTGACCGGGCCTGGCACAGAGCTGGTGTTCGGATCAGAGCTGTCCCAGCACGCGTCTTCTGGATGGAAAGCCCAGGTGATTAGAAAAGAAGTCCTGTGAGTAATCCAGATCCTCCTCACTGGCCTGTGAGCACAGGGCATCGTGTTCGGGGTTGGGTGCAAATGACTCAGCAGGAAATAAAAGTCTTTACTGTCAATCACCCTGTATTTTGAATAGTTGCCTTGCTCACTATGCATATTTTCTCTCTCTGCAGCTGCTTTTAGTAAATGCAGGATCTATTCATTCTTTTTTTTTCAATTTTTACTTCCTTGTTTTTGGCTGTGCTGGGTCTTTGCTGCGAGGCTTTCTCTGTAGCTGCGGGGAGCCGGGGCTGCTCTCGCGGCGTGGCGAGCGAGCTTCTCACCGTGGTGGCATCTCGTGACTGCGGTGGCGCCTCATGACCGTGGTGGAGTCTCGTGCTCCAGGGCGCGCGGGCTACAGCCGCTGTGGCTCCGGGCTGAGTCGTTCAGCTCCCCGGCTCTAGATCTCAGGCTCAGTAGTTGTGGCCCATGGGCTTAGTTGCCCCGCAGCATGTGGGGTCTTCCTGGACCAGAGATCAAACCCACGTCTCCTGCATCGGTAGGAGGATTCTTAACCACTGCACCATCAGGGAAGCCCCATCTGCAGGTTCTTTCAGAGCGCTTAATACTGAGCTGCTCTCTGCGGCCGGTAGGGAGCTGCAGCCGGCTCCTCTCCCAGCCTCACCTGGTTGCTCTTGGCAACTGCATCCACGTGGCTCTTCCAATTCATGGCTCTTGAGTTAGGAATGGCCACTGAAAACCTCAGTGCAGACTCCGCTGGTAACACATGGCCTTCAGAAGCTAACGTTTATAAGAATGTGTTTCTAATTAGAGAGTAGGCACCATCACTCCAATCAGAGCCAGCTCAGCAGTTCCTCTGCGGCTCGGGTGGAGGTCAGCGTGGTCAAGCCGGGGTCGTGCCCAGGCAGGCAGGCAGGGTGATCAAGTCAAGGCACTGGCTTGTCTAGGGAGCACCCAGGGCAAGGCTGGCATTACTAATACAGAGTAAGGCGGTTTCACCTTTCACACCTGCAGTCATCACTTCCTGGGTTGCACTGTGGACACTGTGTGGCTCAGGACACGGTCCTCCTGGACTGTCAGACACCATCTCTAAGCTGTGTGCATCAGAATTTTTCCTGCTGTGGCTTTTCCACCCTATGTTTTGTTACCATGCTTACTTCAGCTGACTTCCCCAAATCCTCTGGAGGCACTTGGGACAAATTCTTACTGCCTGGGAACAGCTGTACAAGGCGTGCAAATCGGCTCCCCTCTCGGCAACTCCTAGGACACCTGGTCGCCCCCTCCCCCTCTCACTCCCACTCTGGATTCTTGGAGGGCAGCGGGTGAGGAGTCCTGGATTTATTGCCAAGGCTGCACCTCGGCATCACAAGGTGTTTTCCTGGCATCCCAAGTTGGAGTGAGAGTAGCTTTTCTAAACAGTGCTTAGAAAGGGCGATTTGGTTCTCTGCAATAATTAGCAAAGTAGTCAGAGTGCAAGAGAGCATTTAGGAGGGGAGACGCGGCGCAGCTGTCTTCGGAAACATAACCCAGGCGAGGGGAAAGACCTGGGAGAATGCGGAGAACTCTACTTCCATCATAGTTGATAAAACTCAGTATTGTGCTTCCCAGAAATGGCATCATTTACTTCTCACAACACTACCATTGTATAACATGACTGATATGCCCACTTTACAGGGGAATGCGGGTCACAGAGAAAGCACATACTTTTGAATGTCACCCAGTTGGTACGGAGTGGAGTCGGGATCCCCACCCTTCAGCAGGACTCCAGAGGCTGCATCTCCATCGCCACGGTTTGTCCAGAGCCTGTTCTCCTGCACAGACCCCTCCTTCAGTATTGACTGGCTTAGAGAAGAAGACACATGCAGATTTCTAAACCTGTCTCCTCTTCTTGGGTCTTGAGAAAGCTCATCTCCTCTTCAGTTCAGTTCAGTCGCTCAGTCGTGTCCGACTCTTTGCGACCCCATGAATTGCAGCACGCCAGGCCTCCCTGTCCATCACCAACTCCTGGAGTTCACTCAAACTCACATCCATCGAGTCTGTGATGCCATCCAGCCATCTCATCCTCGGTTGTCCCCTTCTCCTCCTGCCCCCAATCCCTCCCAGCATCAGAGTTCTTTCCAATGAGTCAACTCTTCTCATGAGGTGGCCAAAGTACTGGAGTTTCAGCTTTAGCATCATTCCTTCCAAAGAACACCCAGGGCTGATCTCCTTTAGGATGGACTGGTTGGATCTCCCTGCAGTCCAAGGGATTCTCAAGAGTCTTCTCCAACACCACAGCTCAAAAGCATCCATTCTTCGGCAGCCAGCTTTCTTCACTGTCCAACTCTCACATCCATACATGACCACTGGAAAAACCATAGCCTTGACTAGGCGGACCTTTGTTGGCAAAGTAATGTCTCTGCTTTTCAACATGCTGTCTAGGTTGGTCATAACTTTCCTTCCAAGGACTAAACATCTTTTAAATTCATGGCTGCAATCACCATCTCCTCTTATTATGCTCTAACTACTATATTTTTGTGGGATCTAATATCCATGGTGGGCTTCCCTGGTGTGCCTCAATGGTAAAGAATCCTCTTGCCAATGCAAAAGACGTGGATTTAATCCTTGTGTCAGGAAGATCCCCTGGAGAAGGAGATGGCAACCCACTCCAGTGTTCTTGCCTGGAGAATCCCCTGGACAGAGGAGCCTGGTGGGCTGCAATCCATGGGGTCGCGCAGAGTTGGACACGACTGAGCGACAGGATAACAGCAACAATATCCCGTGGCTGAAGTCTGCAGGCTTCTCCTGTTCCCTGAGGTTTGCTCTGCTTTATCCTCATCATTAAAAAGATGTTGATGTTGAATTCACAGTCCGTCCGTCTATGACCTTTCCCTGTTGAGCAGAGCGCAGGTAATTGTATTCAGAGATGTTTCCCAGCCTTGAAGGAAGGTGGAGGCTGCTGGGCTCCGGGCGCTCCTGGAGACCTAAAGGCCTCCTCTGTGGGCACAGCATGGGTGACCCTTCGATTTTTGTTCTAGTGGTGCGAGCAGCCCGTTAGCCTGGTTCTGTGATCTGCAGACTCCAGTGAACCCAGCTTCTTTCCTCTTTTTCCCCAACTGGAGCAGGTTAACAGATTCGGCTGCCATTCAGAGAAGTGGTGAACGTGTGTACATACGTGTGTGTTTTATAAAACAAAACCTGAAGTCCGAAAAAGAAGCCAGTGGACGCTTGTGTTCCTTAAAGAGTGACCGCGGGGTGGGGGCGCCTCTCCCCAGCCCGCAGTCACGCGGCGGGGTCTGGACAAGAATAAGGCCGCCTGGACACACAGACACCCCGTCGGGGGGAGTGGCCCAAACCAGGTGGGGCGAGGCTGAGTAACGGAGAGGGTCCTCTGCTTCTTCTCGGTGTGTTTTCATTTCTAGTGTCTAAGTTCCCGTCACTCAGCATTTTTCTGGGACGGGCTCCAGGTTTATTTTATCTCTGCTTTTCAAGGATTTGCACACAGTTCGGGGGAGGAGGGGTGGGTCACCAGATAGCTGTCGAATGAATGAATGTGAACTTTTGCTTTTTTTTTTTTTTTAATCAAATAGCTTTGTACAGTGTGATGCCGAGGCAGACTTCGGTCTCACCAGATCTTACTGCTGATGCCGGGATGTCAACAGACTTCTGTGGCTGAAGTCCTAGCGTCACCTCCCCAAGCATCAGAGGGCAGCTGGACGGGCAGGTGCGGGGAGGATGGGTCACCAGGCCAGGGGAGCCCGGGGGCCAGCTGCTCGGCGCACACACAGCCCATCTGCCTGAGGGCACTGCCAAGGCCACTGCACCACACGTGGGAATCCCACTGGATTCTAAGGGCTGACGGTACAAGTAAAGGGCCTCGCCCAGAGCCTGCCTGCCCTCATTTTGGTTACAAACGTGGTCTTTCCATTTCCCGTGACAGGTTAGGAGCTGTCGGTCGTGTGGGATGGGGGTGATGCCACCAGGCAGGCCAACACCCCCACGTCTTGATGAAAGCGCCCTTTTGCCACCACGGGGACCACAAAACACGCGTAGTCTCAGCACCCATCTCCATCTGAGCTGCGGGCGGCTCATGAAAACCTACATTTCTCTGCTGTTTAGAGCAGCCTCCGGGGATGTCAGAGCCTCCCTGATGGCTCAGCTGGTAAAGAATCTGCCTGCAATGCAGGGGACACAGGAGACATGAGTTCGACCCCTGGGTCAGGAAGATCTCCTAGAGGAGGAAACGGCAACCCGCTCCAGTATTCTATCTGGAAGACTCCATAGATAGAGGAGCCTGGCAGGTTCCAGTCCAAAGGGTCGCAAAGAGTCGGACACAACTCAGCAGTCGAGCCGCCATGCACAAGTGGAGGACATCAGTATTAGGCCTTGAGCTGGATTTCTTGAGAAGGCAGCTCGACGCGGTCCTCCTTGAGCAGGCTTTTTTTCTTTTTAATTAAGAGAAATCTCAGTTGCTCAGAGTTAATAGCTTTAATGATTTGGGATGATTTGCCATTTGTTCTCCATTTTATTTTCCAGTGTCAATCTTTCCCTTCATAAAAGAGCAACGATTTCCTAACTGCTACTGTGACTGTGTGTCCACTCTCATTCCCCACTGAGGACAGGAAGAGGGCCAGACGTTGTTTTTGAGCACGTGTTTGTAAATAGTTCTTGTTTAAAATCATGGTGTAACTCTATGTGTTGTGAAGGCAGGGCCTCAAAATGTATTTGCAAAAAGAGACCCATGGGTCGGCCCTGGGGAAGCAGAATTATTAGTACTCAGCGTTCTCTCTCTCTGAAAAGAGTCTGGCCCACTGTCTCTCTCGAGGTTGCGGTCAAGCTGTCAGCAAGACTGTATCATCTGAAGGCTCCCCGGGGGCTGGAGAAGCTGCTCCCCAGGTCAGGCCCCGGGATGTGATGGGAGACACAATGACCTCAGATCCTCCCCATTCCTGACGATGTGGGGGTCTCCACGGGGTACCCTGCAGCCCTTCCGTGAGGCAGAGCGAGAGAGCAAGACAGAGCCGACGCCTCTGGTGACCAGGACTCTGACCCACCATCACTGCTGCACTGTTGGTCACCCAGGCCAACCCCGGCCCAGGGTGGGAAGCACCCCCCGGCGTGCAGACACCCGGAGCGGCCTCAGGGACGGTCACCTCCTCGGCGACTGGCGCCCATAACCCTCCTCTGAGGGGCCGAGTCCTGCGTGTCTTTTCACGGCTGTATTAGGCACGAGGGTGGTTCGGTGAGAGGTACCCACAGAGCTCTGTGGATGGTAAAGAGATGCTGGGCACTCGACAGAAGCTGGAATCAAAATACTCCTGAGGATAAGGCATAAGCAGAAATAGTTCCTAATGAGCATAATAAACGCTGCAGATTTTTTTTCCCCTGATTTTCAGTTGTTTTCATTCGTGTTAATGAAGTTAGGCTTGAGCCCACATAGAACAGAATTAAGTGTCTGGGGAGGATCTGGACGGGCGCTAGCTGGCTGTTTCCTGCCTGAGTACCGTAACAGATGCGGATTCTGTTCAAAACCCCGCAGAAGGATGGGGCACCTTCGGAGAACAACCGCCCTCACGGTTACACCCCACACCGTTCCATACAGATTGACACAGACCCCTTGCCTTCTGCGTTCTCAGAAAGCTGAAGTGGAACTTCTTGGGGAAGATGGTAAACCTGACTTCAACAGCCGTCTACTGAGAATCTGTTCATTTATAGATTTGAAGGGAAGTGTTATCTCCTCTCCTAACTTCTTTGTTCTCCACGAGTTCTTAATTCCTGAGGCCAGAAAAGAGAAAAAAAAAAAAGTATTTTCACAGTCAGGTTGATATAAAAAATTCCCCATCATTTTCCCCACTGTTTTCCAATTTATGGAAAAATAAAGCCGATGTTAAAATAATGACAAGTACCATTTATTGTGTGTTTCTCATGGACACACTTTTTTATTTCATGTTTCATGGTGACGCAGGCCCAGGAGTAAGGGAGGTAAAGTGATCTGCCCGAGGTTGTAAATGCACTGTGCGAGGCCTGGGCCTCCGAACCACTGCCTTATCCATCACAGTCTACAAAATGTAAGTCTTCCTTCAGGAGAAAATGGCACTGAATTATAGAGCTTAATAAAACCTGATGTGAGAAATGACTGACGGTTGCCTACTCAAGGAGCGCTTTTGGTAAGTGGAGTCTTACCATTTCATGTTTTAGGAAAGACGACCGCACACTGGCCTTTCTTCCACTTGAAATGTGTTTACCTCCCAGAACAAGCTGAAAAGATAAATCTAAGCCACACAGATTCTCTTTTAAGAAATTCCTGCTCTCCTCTTGATAAGCCTGATGCTGGTGAGTTGAAATGTCATAATAAGCTAAGCCAATAAGACCAGCTGTCGCCAGAATTTGGCTAACAAACGACGCTGGGTCAGGCAAGACGTGTTGCAAGTCAACTTTGTGAAGGACCGACAAAGAAAATCAGGAAAGGCGCCCGCGCGCGAGCCTCGTCCTCGGGCAGGAGCGGGCGGGCGCCCAGTGCTGTCCCGCTGCTTCCACGGGGCTAGGAACAGCCCCCTGAGCAGCTTCGGACTGCCTGTTCATTCCTTTAACAGTACTTACTGGGGTTGCTGTGGTGAGAATTGAACGGGCCGGTACATTAGAAAATCCACAATCGTCCCTGGCACATAGCACATCCTCAGTAAACACCCACGTTGCTTGTCCGTGTGGCTAAGTGCTTCTCACAGATCCCCGGGTGAGGGAGATGCTGGGATCCCATTTCACAGATGGTGAGATGAATGTGGAAGGAATTCTGCTCCTAGACCAAGGTCAGCAGGTAGTAGGTGGAAGCAGAAGATCGGAATCTCAGGATTCTGACACCAGAAGCCAAGTCCATCGTGGAGGCGACACCTGCCTCTCAAGGTGGGGCTGCTGCCCCTGGGGAGGTGTGGGCTGGAGCCAGGGGGGCTTTCTCTGCTCCTCCCTGCCTTCCTTCAATGCAGCCTGGGCACCTGCTGGGACCCAGGTCCTGCCTGGAGGCCGGGGGCGATGGGGAGCTGGTGGATGGCATATACCTCCCCTCGGGGGCTCACTGTTGATCCAGAGATGGACCTCACCCCCTGGTCGCGATGACTGAGCTGCGAGGGCAGGGGGTTGACCGCTCGAAGGAGCAGAGCCAGAGCTGAAATCTGAGGAGGAGGAGGAGGAGGACAGACAGGAAGCAGGGGGCACCGGGGAGAAGGGAGGCTGTGGGCCAGGCACTCCCGGGGCAGGGGGCCCGCGGCGGTCATGGTCCATAGGGAACCCAGGGCACCTGCGGTCCGAGGAGCAGGCGGGTGGGGATGGAGCCGAGAGAGGCCTGGAGCAGACCCGCCACGTGACGCGAGGAGGGACGCAGGGATGGTGTTCGGGTTTGCAGGGTGGGCCGGCTGGGCGTGGAGGGTGGTTTGGGAAGAAGAGGCCAGCTCGGCCTCCAGTTCGCCGCTCATCCAGCCTCGGCCCCTGCAGCCTCCCGCACCCAGGACTCATCCGTGGGTCTCTCGGATGCCAGCAGGACTTCAGAGCCTACCCCTCACTCTGGCCAGCTCGCCTGCTTTCGCTCCGCCCGGAGACCGCCCCCTCCCCCGAGCGCCTTCCACCTCTTCCCTCAGCCTCCCTGCCTCCCCTCGCAGCTGCTGCCCTTCTTGCGATAAAAGCGTTACACGACACGTCTGCCTGGCAAGTCTTCTCCGCTAACGTCAGAATTAATCACCTAAATTTTACTTGCCAGGGGTCTCACATTTCATTTTAACATTTCTTGAATTAAAAGCATTTTAAGAAATGATATTTAATATACCAAAGAAGTACTGCACATTAAAATAATTTAATTTCTTCACACAGGCCTTTTTTTCATAAGATGACATTTTTTATCTTTCATAAAATGAGAAAGGAAAGTGTCGCCGGGGAGAAACACTCCCCCTTGTTCCCACCGTAGCCTGTGACTTCACGAGAGTCCTCTCACCCTTTGCATGGTGACGCCTTCTGTAAGGCGGAGATGACAAAGAGTCTGTTGTGTGCCCTGCCCCTAGACAGTTCATTTTTATGGACCAAGTAATGCTTGGTACACAGTGACTCCGGCTCGGGGGCTATTCCAGAACCCCAGGGAGGGCTTTCAGGGCGTCGGTAGACAGGGAAGGGGCCTCAACTCTGCACAGATAGGACTGACCCCAACAGAGCCGCCTTGGACTCACGGGTCACAGGAAGAGGTCTGCCCTCCAGGGCTTCTCTCGGGGCTCAGATGGTAGAGAATCTGCCAGGCAGTGCAGGAGACATGGGTTCGATCCCTGGGTGGGGAAGATCCCTTGGAGAAGGGAATGGCAACCCACTCCAGTGTTCTTGCCTGGAAAATCCCACGGACAGAGGAGCCTGGCGGGGCCGCAGAGTCGGACACGACGGAGCGACTAACTTTTGCCTTTTTCACTTTTGTCAGCATCCCTCACCCCCACATACACACCATTCCTCTTTCCCTTGGGCCCAGAATAGCGTCTGCATGATGTGGAGTCTGAATAAATAAACGGTTCATTAAAAGAGGATAAATGGGATGCCATCTCGTGCTTCTGTTTGGGAATTTTATCTTTTTAAAATCTGGGGGGGGGGAAAGCCCCATCACATTTCCCTTTCTGTCTGAGCGCAGTGCCCACGGCCGTCTCCTCAGGGGCAGGCGTGGCTGTGGGTCGTCAGGACCATCAGGGGAATAAACGGACTCCACCGCAGCAGGAGCCAGGCGGCCGCTGAGCAGCGGGCTTTGTTGAATAAGGACATTTTTAAGGTGAAAAAGCGTGAAAGGAGGAAGCAGAGGAGGGGCTGGGCAGCGAGCGAGTGTGTGACGGGGCTGGGGTGGGGTGTCCGGCCAGCCTCCCACCATGGAGAGCGCAGATCGCAGACCTGCAGGAGGGACCCGGCGGGATCTTCTGAAAGGGGTGGGAGGGTAGACGTCCCCCGGGGTTCCCCTCTGACTCACAGGGATCGGCTCCAGCAGCAGCGCTGGGCTGAGGCTTCTTGCTCAGCAAAGCATCTACAAGTTCTCCTCCATGGCGGCCCTGCTGACATCAGCTGCTAATGCGTGACGGGTTTAGAAACACGGCCTTCCTGAGGTGACCCACACCCTCCTGGGGCTTATGACCATGCTGCTGGGGTGACGGGGACAATGCTGGCCTCCCTGAAGTCTAGCTGCTGCAGGCTTGGTGGCTGTTTCTGCCAGGGCAGCCTCCCCGGCCATGCCTCACTGTCGGCGGGAATGGGGATAGGCCCCGATCTGCAGAGACATAGGTGGAGGAAGGCCAGCAAGAAGCAGGAGAAGCCGACAGACCTGCCTGGGGGAAGCCGCCCCGGCCGCCCAATCACCTGGAACCTCAGTGCGGCAGAGCAGGCTCCTGGGATCCAATCTGTCCTGCAGATGGAGTCTGTTTTAATGAGAGGGGTCACTCTAAGCTCAATGTTGAAACACACCCAGATGCTGCGGGCCTGCATCCTGCTGGGTCAGGAGGGTGGTGCTTCATCCGCAGGAAGTCAGCCTCGGGGACAGCTGCCCACACCACCGTGACCTGGGGGTGGGGACACAGGGATGGGACCTTGGAGCTGGGCACCAAGGTGCATGGAGCTCTCTCTTTCCTGTGTGGATGGAGGCCGCACCCCTTTCCATGTCCTGCTTTATTCACGCCTCTTGGCCGGGCCCACAGACGCCCATGTGGTCACATAAAGGAGAAGGGTGACTTCACGTGCCTGTGGCCTGGGGGTGCGCCTACCCACGGGCGTGGACACCAGGCGCTGTTCTGTCAAGCTTCGATCACCATGGGCCTTAATGTCATCACAGGTGCGAAAACAGATGCTCGGAGCTTGGCTCTCCGCTGTGCCTGACTTGAAAGATGTGCTTTAAGAAATTCCTGCAGTTGATGGGAAAAGGCCAGAGGGTGCCTCACGTCCTGTTAGAATCTTGTCTTCTGCTGCGTGGGACGCAAAGTTCTTAGGAAACATCACAGTGATGAATGAGACAGGAAATGCATGCGGTTCACATCAAAGAGATTCAGAACGCAGGTTTGACAGTAATGGAAGTGCCTTCTCTTTTGATTTTCAATTCCAAGTTTAATCACTGCCTGGAGACACAGTCCTGGAAAGTTGTGAGGATATTGGATTTTTATTCATGCATTTCTCTGACATCCTTGACTTATAAAGTCTGTTCCACCATTGAGCCAGGCGAGCTGGGTCCTGCCTGTGGCGGCTGGGTATGGCGGGGTACCCTGAGCCTGCTCTGAGACCCTGTGGGTCCCAGGCCGCGTTTCTCCCTTTGGGAGAGTCTCCAGCCCACTGCCCTCTGTCCTCTGCACAGCATTGATCTGATGCCCAAAGCTCTGGGCCTTGCGCTGAAGAGTCACCCGGGAAGGTTCGGGTTAGCACGACCTTGTTCTGAGTCTGTGCACATGTGTACACGTGTCCGCACGGGTGTTAGACCTTGTGTGCAGGTGAAGCGTAGCCCCCGGAGCAGCTGGTGTTCTTGTAACCTTTTTGACACGAGGCAGCAAGGTGATCACATGCCATTTCATTCAATGAGATGAATAACTCAAAACAAGCAATCAGTTTCATTATGCTAATTAGAGTAACTGATAAAAATTGCTCAAGGTAAGTCATGGGAAATAAAATGAACTTACAACGAGCAGTGTGTCACAGGCTAGAAAATGCAATTGATAGCAAACACGAATGATGAAAAACATTGCTCTTTTATTTTTCAGTACCTTCCCTGAGCAGGTCTTGAGTAACTTTTCTTTCTGAGAAAATGAAGTGCCTTTTTTATTATGCTTAATATTAGCTGCGCTTACTATAAATGATGAAAATGAAAAGCCTTATTTTTATTGTCAGGAAATCTAGTACACCACCACCACTGAGAGCTCAGACAGCAATTTGTGATTTTCAAAACATTTTGGCAGCAGGCGTAGTCTGAAGCCTTAAATAAAATAATTGCATATCTCTCGGAACTCTGAAATCTCTGAGATGAACAAAGGGAGTGAGGGAAGCCAGTGGCTGGCTTTTCAGAGCTGGGACGGGCGGTTTTATTGAAATGTGGGCTTCCCCAGCTCGGATGCGTTCGCACGTCATATAATTAGTGGAGTTTAAAGAGAGGGTGTAGCTCAGTGATTAAAGATTGGAATCAAGGAAGAGGAGGCATCCCGTCTCACATGGAGAACCTGTGTGGCTCCCATGGAAATGCCTTCTCAATGTGTGCTCCGTGACAAGCTAAGTCAGAAGCCCCCAGGCAGCGGGGAACTTCCGATCCCTAGCTTGCAGTGCCTCTGGCCAGTGTCTGGGGGCCAGGGGGGCCGAGGAACACGCATTTAAACATCTCCTGAGGTACTTCTGAAGCGTGGAGCCCCATGGCAGAGGACATTCTTGCTCAGACACGGATGGGGAGGCGTAGCAGCAGCCGGAGGAGAAGGGTGGTGGCTTTGAGCAGACCCGGCGGGATCCTCCTGTTTTCCAGAGTGACCTTGAGCTGGCTCCTGGCTGGGTACAGTCCCTCCCGCAGCACCCAGTCAGCGCTTTTAAACGGTTCCCCATGGTGCATTTCTCCACTTGGAAATCAGAGTCACACACACACAGTCCCAGTCTGAGCCCCTCAGACACGCACACAGTGTGGTCAGCGAGGCCTGGGTCATCGTCACAGCCCGGGCCCTGGGAAGGTTTCTCAGACTCGCTCGCCAGACACCCAGGCCAGTGATCTTGGACGCACCGGCCCTGCGGAGGCTCAGGAAACTGTATAAGTAAGAAATTCTAGTTCTTCTTTTCTCTTTCTTACCAGTTCAGTTCAGTTCCGTCGCTCAGTCGTGTCCAGCTCTGTGGCGCCATGGACTGCAGCGCGCCAGGCTTCCCTGTCCATCACCAGCTCCTGGAGTTTGCTCAAACTCATGTTCATTGAGTCAGTGATACCATCCAACTATCTCATCCTCTGCTGCCCCTTTCTCCTCCTGCCTTCAGTCTTTCCTAGCATCAGGGTCTTTTCCAATGAGTCAGTTCTTCTCATCAGGTGGCCAAGGTATTGGAGTTTATCTCTGTGTTATACTAACTGAGAAATTACTTAATTCAGTTCAACTTGGCACCCATCCAGAGCTTAGCACTTAATTAAAACCCTCATTTATTTTATTCAGGAAACCATAGCCCATAAGGGTAATGAGAGCTCATGCTGAGGGCGCACTGGCCCTGGGCCTTTGACGGTGGTGCTGACGGTCTTGACAACCCCGTGGGGAAGGGCTTGTGGTTAATTTCCTTTGTGTTTTATTAGATGCCATCCTAACTTTCATCCAAAGGGGCGAAGGCCTAAGGAGCTGAGTTACAAGGTCTTAAGTCTTGAGCGTCTTGACCCCAGGTCTGCAGCGCTTCTAACACAGAGAAGGGGGTGGTAGCCACTGGGTTTTCTCCCGGGCTCCATCTGTAGAAACATCTTTCCATTTGACACTTCACTTGAGAACTGACCATGTGCAAACTGTGGGACAAAGGCCAGGAAACGTGGGCTAAACTGAGGGGTCTGAGTTGCTGGTGGGGCAGGGGAGGCAGGGAGGCACAGGTGCCCCTCCCCCTGGGTGCAACCCCCATTCCCGCAGAGACAGGAGGGTGGACAGAACTGCTCACAAGAGACTCTGGGGCCAAAACGTGCCACAGAAATGACAGCTGACTCTTCCGTGAGCGGCTGGTAAAGTGAGCGATTAATTCTGGAAGAGACTATGGCAAACCTGAGGACGCTGCCCTGAAACAGTGCAGGGAGTGACCTGAATGTCTGGCACTGGGAGCAATTAGATAGACCGCTAATCACCCGCACAGCCTGGTATTAAACTAGACAGCGATTGTAGCTGATGCCGCAGCAGAAGGGGCCCTATCGGCCTGGAAAGACGTGCACCCTCCAGAAGTGAGAAGGGGCCCTATCGGCCTGGAAAGACGTGCACCCCTCCAGAAGTGAGAAGGGGCCCTATTGGCCTGGAAAGACGTGCAACCCTCCAGAAGTGAGAAGCAAAGCTGAAAACGCCAGGTCACAGGGGGCTGGCTATGCGTCATCCGGTTTTGAAAAACAACAGATGGACACACAAAGGTTCACACAATAGGTGTGTGTGTTCATACGTGCTTGCGAACATATCTAAGGACACACAAAGGTTCACACGATAGGCGTGTGTGTTCATATGTGCTTGCAAACATATCTAAGGACACACAAAGGTTCACACGATAGGCGTGTGTGTTCATATGTGCTTGCGTACATATCTAAAAACACATTACATGCTGGTGCTTGTGTCTGTAAAAGTCACATGTGATGCACGTGTGGGTTTGTGTACATGGGAAAGACACGTATAATGTACATGTGTACCTGCAAGCATATGAAAGAACCATCAGAGGTATGTACATGTTTGCACATATGTGGAAGACACACGATGCAGGTGTTTATATGCTTATATACAAGACACAGGGGATGTACATGTCTGCAGGCACGGGGAAGCACATGCAATGCATTCAAATATTTCTATGCATACGAGACCCCTGTGTACATGTATATGCTTAGGTGCCTGTGGACAGACGTAGAATGAACTCTCCAAGAGTTCAGCAATCTTCTGTAGATAATTTAAATTATAGCTGTTGGACAAGGTTCATTTGCTCACCGATATTTTCTGATGTTTCTATAACGTACATGTAACTTCTTTTGTAGAGAGAGGCAACAATCTGCAAAACTCCATTTCAGAAGCACTTGACATTCATGGGTTCAATATCTTCCTTGATTAGGGACATGTATCTGGTTTTAAGAAAGAACCAGGGACCACATCACAGTCTGGTCGTTAGCAGACGCTCTCATCCCTGGAAGAGTGAGCCTGGAGCGAGGAGTTTTCAGAGTCCGTGGACAGCAGGGGCTGGCCGCTGGCCCAGGCAAGGGGAATGGCGTGCTGGTCCCACTTTCTGCCCTGTCCTTGGGGAGCCTTGGGGAGGCTGAGAGCCAACACTTGACTTCCACACCGGCCAGGAGCGCGGCCCATGGTGGCGGAAGGAAGCCAGGCCTCGAGCCAGCGGGAGCAACAGAGGGGGCCGACAGGGGCAGCGGGTGGGGGGGAGCCCCCAGGAGGGTCACTGAACCCCGGGGTTGGGGGGCTGGGTTCAGGGCGGGGCTGGAGTCAGCGCCCTGGAAGGGGGCCGGGTCGGAGCCCAGACCCAGACGGGCTGTGGCAGCAGGAGAGGCCGTGGCCGTGGGAAGGGGAGGGGCCCTGGGCCCTGAGCTGGGAGGCCGGCTCTTCTGTTCATTGGCAGGTCCCATCGCGGTGGCGTCTACACAGTCACTCACCCTGGGGCCTGACCTCCAGGAGAGGCGGGCCAGAGCCCGGGCAGTAAGCTGTCAGTGAATCATTTCAGGATGAAAGCAGAGACACTGCCGTCAAGCGCATCAGGGCGCTTATTCAGCCACTTCCAGCCGGAGACTCGCTCCGCCGGGCAGCCTTTCGCAAGCCAGGCGCTCACGCACCACGCGAGCACGTGCGTGGTCCGCGAGCTCCCAGCCCAGACGCCTTCCCCCCGGCTGCCGCCTGCGCCTCCTTTCCGCTTTCATCTGTCCGCCCCCCCCCCCACCAGTCCCCTCACCACCCTGCATCCTCTGGCTTTAAGTCAGGACAGACACACTTCTAAAAAGAGCTGCAGCCTCTCCCGCTTGGAGCTTTCCGGTCCTCACTTATGGTCACCCCCAGAGCTCCCGAAATGCAGGAAACCCGGCCTTAGTCTCCATGTGGGGATCTTCACACCAGGGCGAGCTGCGGGGGGTGGCGGGGGGCAGGCACGGGCCGGAGTAAGGGGGCGGCACTTGCGGAAAGAACCTCACGGGACCACGGTCAGCCCCACCCCGAGCCGGCCCTGGCACCCGCTTCCTGCTAAGCAGGGAGAGGGCAGCCCCTTCCACTGCAGCTCTCGGCTTCTCTTCTTCACTGATGACTGCAGTGTCCTGTTTAGCCCGGCCAAAGCGTGGGGGGCGAAGAGGGCGGGGCGGGCACCGCAGGCTGCATCTGCAGCTCGTCCTCCCAGAGCCGAGAGCCTGAGAGGCCACCGCCTCACCCGAGACGCTCCGGGCTCTGCTCCACCCCTGGGGCCGGAGAGGAAGCGGACATCAGAATGGGGGCTAGCCTCTGCAGAGGAGGGCAGGGAGCGCTGGGGGTCCGCCGTTTCCTGGGTGAGGAAAGTTTGGGGGGAAGGGTCCCAGGTTTTAGGGGAAGAGGGTTGAGGCCCTGTCTTCTTGTGGAAGAACTCAAGGAGAGGAGAAAGAACTTGCTGGAAGCTGTAAAGGGGAAAGGAAAGAAGATTTACACTCAGGAAACATATCTTGGAAAAAAATAAGCATAAAATATTTCCTAGCCACAAAAAAGTGGATTTTTTTGAGGGGGGGAATTAGTTTGATATAAAATTAAAATGAGGGTGAAGAGATGTTACAAGGAGAGAGGAGAAAGAAGGCAAAGCCGGAAGCTCCCTGAACCTTCTTGACACCTTCAGTCAGCCTGTCCACCCAGCCTGGCCCTGGACCCCAGGTCCGTCCTCGGGGCGCCTTCGGGCAGCTCCCTAAGTTCACTGGCCCCCAAGTCCGGCAGCAGTGTGGCCACGGGGCCTTGGGGGGCAGACGCAGAAGGGGCGTGTCCCCAGGCCTCCTCTGGCCTTTCCTCGGGGGCACCCTGACTCCCTGCTGCCCAGGCTCCAGGCTGCTCTCCTGGGATGAGCGGGTTAATCTCTCAGCTTGCAGCCAGCAGGGTCCCTCCCAGTGCAGCTGGCCGCGGGTGGGCCACCCGTTAACAAAGCACAAGGATGCCCTCCCCTGTGAGGCTTTGCCCGCACAAGCTTGGCTAAAGGGCAGGCGCAGGCTCGTGCTGGGCCAAGGGCTGACTGGGGACCACGGGCCGTGGAGCTCCCGGGACCCAGGGGTCCCCTGAGGCCAGAGCCGTGTCTCGTCTGTGATTCTCTAGCACCTGATGCAGTACCTGCAACAGCAGGAGCTCAGCGATGAGGACAAGAGGGAGAGAAAGCGAAGGACGGAAAGGGCCTTTAGGCTCATCCCAAGGTGTGTAGACGGGGGTAAAGCCGCAGCACTGCCTGGCTTCAGGAACTAGTTCCCCAAATACCCGGATTAACCAAACGTGGGCGAAACTGTCCTACTGCAAAAGATGGGGCTATGAGGAGCTGGAGCAGAGAAACCAGCTCGACCAGCCTCAGAGCACCGGGAAGGAGGTTCTGGACCTGAGCCCAGGGAAGGGGCTGAGTCCGGGGCACCAGCTGGAGGGGGTCACTGACACGGGGACAGCGCGGTCCTGCTGCTGCCCCTCCCCCTGCTGTGACGTGGCCGCTGAGAAGACAAGGACGTTCAGACGGCACCGTTCACAGGGAGGCCGTGGACAGGAGCTGGGCGATGCCGTCCACAGCACTGTTGCACACCCAGGTGTTTCCCACACACTTGCTCCTTCAGCATTACTTTTCTTGGGTTTTGCCATCCCGCAAGTCAGGGTCGGAGGGGACACCGCAGAGCATGGGAACTCTGTGGTGCTCTGTCAGGACCTGCATGGGAACGGAGTCTAGAAGAGAGTGGATGTTCATATGTGTATGGCTGACCCACTTTGCCATGCAGCAGAAACTAACACAACACTGTAAATCAACTCTGCCCCAAGTAAAAAGTTTAAAAACGAGCAAGCAGAGCCTCTGCAGAGCAGGGCCCGTGAGCACACCGAGTGTGTGATCCCCACGCAGGCGACGATGAGCAGGAACGCACTGATGCACGCTGCCCTCGGACACGAGCGGGTCTCGAGGGAGGCGAGTTCACAACACAAGTTCCGCCTAGTCCCTACTTGTTCAGGAAGAAGAAACAGAAGAAAGGCTGTGGCTTCTCGTCTGCTTTAACAAGAAGACGGAGTTTAGGCTTCTTGCCCTTAAACAGCCCAATGGAAGAGCAGATGGGAGCTCTCCTTCATTGTCAGAACGGCTTCTGGCCTGACGGCTCTCTCGTCGTCACGCACAAAGTGTTGCTCTTGCCAAACTTGTCATCACGGAGGCAGGGTCTCAGCCTCGGGTCACTGTTTGGAAGCTTTGAGCGAACTGTGGAGAGACGCCTGCCTGGGTGTCCCCTGACACCGGGGACCCCGAGGTCTCCCTGATCCCCATCACGTCTGAAGGAGGAAAGAGCAAGGCTGGCATGGGAGGGCCCTGGGAGGGACATCTTCAAGGGGCCACTCTGGGAAGACCCTAAGGCCATGCTGTGATGGCTTCAGACTCAGAACCAAGGGCCATCCATCCGGGAGCTTCCAGGCACCGGGACTGCCGAGGCCTCGCTGGGAGACACAGGGGTCCTGCGTCAACCACCACTTTCCACGAGGACTCCTGTGCTACGGATGCTGGGCCCAGTGCTGCTGAGGCAGCCACAATCCACCGAGATTCACCCACAGTCCAGGCAAGTACAGACCTCCTCACCCTCTGACAGCCTCCAGGACGGGAGAACAGGCTGGCTCGGCCAGAGTCCAGGGCTTCTGGGCCTTTGGCATCCACAGAGGTGCCCGTGTTGCTTCGGAGGCGAGGGTGTGGGAGAGAGTCGCCCGCACAAGACACTCCTTGCTGCTTCCCTGGGGGCCCCCGGCTCCTCTCGAGGCCAGGCAGGGGTCCTGGGTGTTCCCCAGGCTGACTCTCAGGCCCCTCTCTCCTCCCAAGGTGTGGTCCCCCCGAGTCTCTCTCCGCTGACTAATTAGGGTGAGACCAGGGTGCAAGGCCAGCCCTTGACTCTGAGATCAGGCAGTCAACAGGTGCGTGAGCCAACAGTCCGAGTCAGTGAGGATTATGAAAATGACGAGGGCAGCAGAGCCTCTTGCCTTTTACTGAAACGCGTGATTTATTTTATTATCCACATTTTAGGCAGTTTAACCAACTTATGAGTGCCAATGAACCATGTGGCTTGGAAGATGACATCTAATGAATGCACGTAACAAATCCTTTATTTTGGACAAAAAATTATTCACATATGATATTTATTTGTAAAAATTGCCACCCCTTCTAATTAAACGTTGGATTGTCATTAAAAAAAACAGTGTCCAGGAATTTAAATGGCTCACAACCTATGAACCGGATTTCGTGAGTCACTGATGGGTCACAACCCACAGTCTGAAGCGACTCCAGCCTCCCGGGACCACAAGATAAAACTGAGCCCGGCCATTCCCTACAACCAGATCTGACCACACCTTATCTCCATTTCTAAGCGGCTGGTGGGTGTCCCCTGGGAGCCTGCCAGAGACGCAGATCCTCAGGCCCCACCAGAGACTTCTGACTCAGCATCTGGGTTTTGCCCAGGTCCCCAGGTGACTCACACACGATTCACATTCAAGAAGCACTGATTTAAACAGCTTCCCAGTGGAGCCCGCAGGACTTTCACAACCCCATGCCAGTGAAACAGCTCTGAAATCACCCCCAAGGGAAAACCAGCCAGGCTGGGCTGCTCTCAGATTTGTTTAAGGTGCAGATGGAGCTGAGCCAGGCTGACGGCAGGCCCCCAGACTCTGGGGAGGGGCAGGGTCACTGCTGGAAGCTGAGGGGAGTGGTCCCCTTGATGAGAGGTGCAGGAAGCTTAGGGTGCTCACATAGGGTTGCCAGGCTTAGCAAACAAGAATGCAGGTGGTACCGGGGATGCACTCATGCTAAAATGCTTTGGCTGTTTATCTAAAATTCAGAACTACCTGGGCATCCTGCATTGCACCTGCAGCCCCACAACAGAGACCAGCCTCCATGCTCCCTCCCGTCCCTACCCTGCTGCTGCTGCTGCTGCTGCTAAGTCACTTCAGTCGTGTCAACTCTGTGCGACCCCAGAGACGGCAGCCCACCAGGCTCCCCCGTCCCTGAGATTCTCCAGGCAAGAACACTGGAGCGGGTTGCCATTGCCTTCTCCGCCCTACCCGGCAGCCTTCCATAAAAATGGACAGAAACGGAGCAGTGGGAACCGTGGTGGCCCTGGGGACACCGGGAGTTTGACCCTTTCTGCCTGTCCCTCTAGTCTGGTACAAAGTGCCCCCGTACCTGGCCCTGGAGAGGGAGTGGCCCCCTGCCTCCCCGGAAAGGTAGCTGCCAGCCCAGCGGGGGAGAAGGCGGTTTCTCATGAAGAATGCCCGTCTTTCGGCCAGCCCATCACCATGTTGGCCTAAGTGAAGGAGGGCCCCTCGGGGGCTGGAGAGAAGTCCTGGGAGCTGAGGGGTCCCTGGGGCCAGTTGTTAGGGAGAAACACCAGAATGCACCCGGTACCCCAGATCCAGGCCATCTGGGGCCGGCTGTCAGGAACTGGGGTACTTCCCACCATCCGACGTGAGAGGCCACCTCTACCCCAGGGCTGCCCGGTGGGGTCCTGGGCTCCCTGCTATCCGAGAAACCCTGCAAAGTGCCCAAAGGGGTGGCTGGTGAGGATCGAGGGGATATTTTGCAAAAGAGATGAGTGGGTGGTCAGACAAGTCACTGAAAATATACAACACGATTCTGGCTACTGCAGTTTATAGAAATATGTTACAAAACAAAACAAAACCCAGGCCCTTCCCTGAAGGAAGGGAGACCAAACGCTTGAGTAGCTAAACCCTAAAGAGAGCGTGGGCCATGGCATGGCGACCCTTTGCTGGAGGTGCAGGAAGCTCTCCGCGACCCCGGACGTGGGCCTCTGATGGTCACGTCCTCCGCTGGCCATGCCGCCCATGGCCTGGCCAGAGTCCTCTCCCCTGACGTCACATTCACTTAGGCCTTTCGTTGCAAAAGCCAATGTTCTTTTTCTTGGAACGTGGGCGTTTCTGGCGTGTACTGACGCTGGCTCCCTGTGCATGTGATGTCCGGAGCCTGGAGCGTGGGTTAGGTTCTATTCTGCCTGGAAATTCTGCAAAACACAATGATGCCCTTGCTTGCACGTTTGGCAGATTTAGAAACATTAAGGAGGAATAAGCCCACCTTTCCGCCGTGCGCTCTTGAAGTGCGGGCATTGCAGTCGTTCACCAGTAAAACATGCAGACTGAGATGAAGGCCAAGGGCAAGCCCCTGAGGGGCTCGGAGCAGCCTCCCAGGCCAGAAAGGAACCAGAGAGAAACACCAGAGAAGGTGGGGTCACAGACGCCAAACCTAGAGAGGGTGTTGCTGTTGTTTTTCCCAAAGAGCAGAGATGCTGTCACAAGGTAAGCGTCGACGAGGGGTCCGATCCCTACCCACGCAATCTTGCACGGTGACTTAGCCCCATCAGTCCAGTGTCCTCGTGAGGAAATCAGGACCTGGCAGCCCCCATCACCCCAGAGACTTGTTGAGAGACCCCACAAGCTGGTGGGCGTGAACCGCCTGTCACCAGCGGACCTCCCTGAGGTCTGCTCCTCCTGGAGAGGACGTTCTCACAGCCTCACAGAAGCAGAGGTGACCGGACACCATCAGCAAAGCAGCACCCAGTCTACGTGTTCCCAGCCATCTCCACGATTGGAACTCACCTTTCAGGGTGACACAGACAGAAGCGTCAGGAATGCAGAGACGATGCCCCGTTCACAGGCAACTGCACTTGATAAAAGTGTTCACTGAAAGAGTGGCTGAGTAGAGGAACGAATAAATAGTTAATAAAAAGGGCTACTGCTGCCTAGGGGCAGAGTTTTGGGCACAAGTTGGACCCATGCCCGTGGAAATCAAAGGAGATCCTTATTTGCTTGGCTGTTTTCTAAATATTTGTCTTTTCCCCAGAAGGGTTCCAGGAAGCGGGTTGAGAAGGGTAAATAGGAACACCTGTGTTCCAAGGACGGGTTTGGTCAGGGGTTAGAAAAAAGCCACAGGAAGACGTCAGGCATTCAGAAGAAGGAAAGAACAAGGAAAAGAATGAGGTTTGGTTTGGCGGCGCCGCTGTTCTTTCAGCCCAGAAGTATTTGGAGACGGATTTTCAACTTTGGTGCCTTTAAAGTCAATAGTGGACACAGAGGTCGGTTTATGCTGAGCGACGGTACCCACCCTCCCCGCCCCTGCAGGTTAGAGTCACAGGGAAACATAGAGGTTCTCCTCTTTGCAAAGAGGCCAGGGCGCTGGGAAGTCTCCTGCCTTTTATTTGGAGCTTAAGTTCCTTTGTGAAAGAGGCCCATGGGCCAACAGTGCCTACAGTGTGTATATTTTAAAAAATCTTGAACGTGTCAAGTTGCGAAGGAGGCATCAAAAGTTAAGCAATCGAGGTTAGAAGCAAGATAAACGTAAGCAGGTGAGAAGGTGGGGCCTGGCCACACGAGGAGGGCCAGCGTGTAGCCTCGGACTTTGAGCTGGAAGCCTGGACAGCAGCCTGCCCTGTTCCAGCGCTGTCGGAACCCTCAGGTTCCACCCCCAGGCCCCCCGCGTCTCAGTGGCCAGCCTCCTCAGCAGGCAGCACACACCATCCCCCGTCTCCCTCCGAGGGCTCCTCGACAGCGGCATTTGCCGGAAGATGATCTGCCTAACTGCTGGCAATGTCACTTTCTTGAAACTACTTTGATGGCCGAGGACCTCGGCAAACATGCCGTCACACCAGCGTCTTGTCAAGTGTGTATTCGTACCTGATGAGCCCCCACCGCTATGTTAAAAAATTCTTAAAATAGGGATGACTGCGTCCAACAAGATCTGCCCGTTTTATCCTTTGCCTTGAATGTTTACTCTTCATTTCTGTCTGGGTGCCTCAGAAAAAAACATAACGTATTAGTTATTAGATCACCGAAATGCCACCTTATCCGAGGGGAACTGCCTGGGGGGTATAAGCATCACTAGAAAGGAAGCAAGAAACGTTCCAAGAATAAATTAAAACACATATAGTTTCCCTTTTAAAAATACAAAATTCAAATGAAGAAAATACAATTCAAACTATTTTAGGTGAAAGAGCAAGTGACTGACTCTTGTAACGGAGGACAGAGATGGGGTCGGCTTCAGGGACGGCTGGTTCAGGGTTCACAGGCCCCAGGCTCTCTCCTTCCCCTCCTCTCGGCTTCTCTGCACGTCTCCGATCTCTCCACCTGTAGAGCCATGCTGTCCTGCTGCCCACTAAGAGCGGGTCCCCAGCTCTGCTAGAAGATCCTGGGAACCGACTTGCCCACCTAAGGTCAGGCCCCTCAGCCAATGACTGAAACCATGGGGACAATCATCTGAGATGACACGTCCTAAGACAGAGAAGGGAAGACCCTCCTCGAGGGAAGAGAGCCCTGGGCAGAGAAGCAGCAGCTGCCTCTCACTAATCGTGTCTTTTAATCCTCTGTGTGATGCTTTGCTTTCTGAGACCTTGACCAGCCCTCCCAGGGTCAGCGGTGCCTAGAGACAGTAAACAACCCACCTGCCAGTGAGCCTGTCACGTGCAAACCAACCAAAACGCACGCGCTGGCTGCCAAACTCCTCCAGGAAGGGGCACGACCCCTCTGCCCGTCACCCAGGCCCAGGGCCAGACGGCCAACGTGGGCTGGGTGGGCCTGGGCTCTGTGTGGCTCTGACGCGGCCACGGCCGCGATGGGCTGCCCTGGGCGAGGGACCCTCCCTGCTCCCGCCACATGCATCCAGGGCAGCGGGATGAGGCACCCTGGGCCTCAGAGGGCCACTCTGTCCAGCACGGCCAGGCGGCATGCCAGGCGCTGGGATGGCCCCAGAACATAGACCCTCCTTTCCACTAAGTTAGAACCTCCGATACCCGAGAGGGACACTTGGCAGCCACACGCTGGTTCCATGGTGCAGAGCGGGGCTCCTGAGGCAGGCAGATGCTCAATTATTCACTTTCCCTTGGGGGAAAGGAGATATGGTGGCTCGTTTTCAACCGCCTGGAATTTTCCAGCTCCCAGTGAGGCTTCTGTGAGGTGTTAATGATTGGTTGGTGTCCTAGGGGAGGTCAGCAGATTTGAGGTTGGAAGAAAGCAGACGCATCACTGAGGGGAGGGCGGGGGAGAGGGCCGCACTCCAGCCGGGGTGCCCTGGGTTCGCCCTCAGAGACCCCCGCCCACCCCGGCTCGCCCCAACTCAGCCTGTAAATGAGGGTCCAAGAGCCTCCTAAGCTCCATCTTCCCACGAGGGAAACCTCCCCATCTCACAGTCCAGCTGAAAGATCAAATGACTCGTGGGCTGTGAGTGTGTCTTGGCAAATACGAAAGTGAAAGTGTTAGTTGCTCAGTGTATCTGACTCTTTGCAACCCGATGGATTGTAGCCCACCAGGCTCCTCGGTCCGTGGAATTGTCCAGGCGAGAATACTGGAGTGGGCTCCCATTCCTTTCTCCAGGGGAATCTTCCCATTCCAGGGATCAAACCCAGGTCTCCAGCATTGGCAGGCAAATTCTTCATCGTCTGAGCCACCGGGGAAGCCCGGGGCCGTTCATTGTCATCATTCCTATTGCTGGTTCTCACTTTTGCCCCAGGTTATTTCCCCCGAGTTCCAGGAGTCAGATTTATCAACCCTCTTTGAGGGTTAGGACGGGGAGCATTCATAAGCATGAGGCTGAGGGCAGGGACTGAACGTGCCTCCGGCCTCCACGAGCTGTGGAGGGAGCAAGTGGCCTCCAGGGCAGATTTCACAGGAGCGCACCCCCAGGCCTGTCTTGAGTATGTGCATCCCTTCACTACGCATTTGCTCCATCAGAGCTCCATCGATCCTTCTTAGAGGGGCATTTGAGCCTCTTCCAAGTTACCGCCACACTGAGCGGTGACCGAGGCCTAAGGGGGACCACGTGCCTTGCAGTCCTCACCTGGAGGAACTTCCCTGTTGACGGCTCTGGGCCAGGTCCTTCTGAGACATAACGTTAAGAGGGCAGCAAAGCAGATCCTTGCTCCCTGAGCTTGGCGGACCCCTGACCAGTCACTCGGGGAGTAGTCTGAAATGCTCGCAGCTCCAAGTGAAGCCCAGGGTCACGAGGCATCCCCCACAGGGGGGGCTGGGTCCTCGCAGGCCCTCGAGTGCGGGATCTGCAGGCGGGGGCTGGAGAAGACACCCAGGGTCTCCGAGGGTATCTTTGCCACAGGCAGGGGTTTCATCTCCTCCTTCCTCACGCCCCAGGCCACCACGGGGCCTGGACTTTTCTTTTTTACTAAGCGGTTAATTAAATGGGTTGGCCAAGCACACGCTTCACATCTCAAAACCCATCACACATTCTCTGGTAGGTGTGTATTGACTTCCCATTGGTAGAATATGCACTCTTGGGAGCCTGAAGCTAGGAGACGGGAGCTTAAAACCACATACAGGGGGCTTCCCTGGCAGTCCAGTGGTTAAGACTCCATGCTTCCAAGGCAGGGGTACAGGTTCAAATCCTGGTCAGGAAGCTAAGATCCCACATGCCTCTAGGCCAAAAAACCAAAACGTAAAACAGAAGCAATATTGTGACAAATTCAATGAAGGTTTTGAAAATGGTCCAAAAAAAGAAAAAATTCTTAAAACAACAACAAAAATCCGGTATATTTGGTCGTATCAATGACATGTGGAAGGAACCTTGACCCTGGATCATGGTCCAAAAACAGAGGTGGATGCTTTCAAGTCAGACAATCATTGAATGCAAGGGTCCTTGATACTCCATCTCTGTGCTGCCTAGACGCTCAGTCGTGTCTGACTCTTTGTGACCCCACGGACTACAGCCGGCCAGGCTCCTCTGTCCATGGGTTTCCCCAAGCAAGAGGACTGTGGTGGGTTGCCATTCCCTTCTCCAGGGGATCTTCCCTACCCAGGGATAGAACCCGCATCTCCTGTGTCTCCTAGGACCACCTGGGAACTCCACTGCATCTCAAAGGAAGCTTACAGATCCAGAGGAATAAGTGTGACTACAGCCTAAATGGCAGAAAGTGAGGAGGAGCTAAAAAGCCTCTTGATGAAAGTGAAGGAGGAGAGCGAAAAAGTTGGTTTAAAGCTCAACATTCAGAAAACGAAGATCATGGCATCCGGTCCCATCACTTCATGGGAAATAGATGGGGAAACAGTGGAAACAGTGTCAGACTTTATTTTTTTGGGCTCCAAAATCACTGCAGATGGTGACTGCAGCCATGAAATTAAAAAACGCTTACTCCTTGGAAGAAAAATTATGACCAACCTAGATAGTATATTCAAAAGCAGAGACATTACTTTGCCGACTAAGGTCCGCCTAGTCAAGGCTATGGTTTTTCCAGTGGTCATGTATGGATGTGAAAGTTGGACTGTGAAGAAAGCTGAGCGCCGAAGAATCGATGCTTTTGAACTGTGGTGTTGGAGAAGACTCTTGAGAGTCCCTTGGACTGCAAGGAGATCCAACCAGTCCATTCTGAAGGAGATCAACCCTGGGATTTCTTTGGGAGGAATGATGCTAAAGCTGAAACTCCAGTACTTTGGCCACCTCATGCAAAGAGTTGACTCATTGGAAAAGACTCTGATGCTGGGAGGGATTGGGGGCAGGAGGAGAAGGGGACGACCGAGGATGAGATGGCTGGATGGCATCACTGACTCCATGGACGTGAATCTGAGTGAACTCCGGGAGATGGTGATGGACAGGGAGGCCTGGCGTGCTGCGATTCATGGGGTCGCAAAGAGTCGGACACGACTGAGCGACTGAACTGAACTGAACTGAACAACCTAAATATCCTAAGATCTACATCTGTTTTTAGAGTTATTTAATACGTTTAGCAGTTTCTTAAAGGCAACCAGATATGAGATTCAATATTTTTGTCATTCCTTCTAGTAAATCTGTTTCTCTAGAGCCTTCCTATTTCCATCTTGTAGGAAATGGCTCTCTAGGCCAAGAAACCACTGAAGGTGCAAAGCTCATGACTGGGCGCCTAGCTCAAACCTTCAGGCAGGAGCCCCCGGCAGGGAAACCATCCATTTCTCTGGGCCCTGTTTTCCTCCTGGTGACGTGGGGTAACCACAGAACTCAAGTGAGAATGAAGGAATGTGTTGGTAAAACACTTTGCTCGTCTTGGTTGTTAGGAATGGTGGCTGGGCTGGGGGCAGGGCACGAGCGGAGACCACGTGGCGGGCACAGGGCCCCTCACTCCTTCCCTGGGGCGCCTCTCCTCTGCCTTGTCTGAATTCACAACAAATTGTTGGTCTGGCAGAAGAGGGGAAATGGCATTAGCTTTTCAGCATGGGCACACTGAGGTTAGCTCTAACACCTCACAAACCAGCTGTGGAGTCTGCACACAGGGCAGGCCACTCCATGGACTGCCCCTCACCACACACACAAGCACCCCGGCATCCTGGCACCCCCTGGCCGGAGCCCAGGGGGTGCACACAGAAGCCCTTCCTCGGGTTTCTTCCCTATCACAGCACACCTTCTGCAACTGAGGTCAGCCCCTTAAGACTCGCCAAGAAACAGTTGCAAAACGTGAGGCATGTTGATCTTATCCCCTGGCAGAGAAAATCAATTCAGTGCTTGTTGGGGAAACCTCATCCCGTGCGAGGCTGTGTGGGTGAGGGTTTCCACCCCTGCATTTTCTGGTCTTCACTCTTCTCCATCAGCACAGGCGCAGGGAGGCTTCCCGGGGCGCTTCCAGCTGATGTGCCGTTGCTGGGTCTTGAGTCCAAGGCTGCAGGGAAGGAGGGAGGGCCCGGAGAACTCCTCCTTGGAGGAAGGAAGAGCCCCACCGTCCTCCGGGGCCCTCTCTCCCTGCCTCCCTGCAGGCCGCCCTGTCTGCGCCTGATTAATCAGTAGGGCAGGAGACCTGGAGGGCGCCCACTCCCNTTTCTGTTAGATCCATACCATTTCTGTCCTTTATCAAGCTCATCTTTGCATGAAATATTGCCTTGGTATTTCTAATTTTCTTGAAGAGATCTCTAGTCTTTCCCATTTTGTTGTTTTCCTCTATTTCTTTGCATTGATTGGAAGCTTAAGGGAGTTATAATAAAGCTTAAATCTTGCTATGTGGTGGTGGTGAGGGCTTCCCAGGTGGCTCAGTGGTAAAGAATCTGCCTGCCAATGCAGGAGACACAGGTTTGATCCTTGGGTCTCCTTGAAGAAGGAAATGGTAACCCACTCCAGTACTCTTGTCTGGGGAATCCCATGGACACAAGAGCCTGGTGGGCTTTATAGTCCACTGGGTTGCAAAGAGTCATATGTGACTTAATAACTAAACAACAGCAATACAGTAATGGTGCCTCTCGCTGGGACTTTGTTCTCAAGGATGTGATTCAGGGGATGATGACTGGTCCTCAGCATGAGACACACACCTCAGCACTGGGTGAATCTCATGTCATGAGTCTTTCCTCCATAAGGTTGGCAGAAATGGTTATTTCTTCAAGTAAGTCCTAGATGGGGCAGTTGGCTCGTAGGGTTTATGTTGTTTGGAAACAGACATCTTTAAACTCTTGAGTCCCACTGTTGCGGTGAGATGAGAGTCTCAGGGGAAAGACAGATTGAGATCCATCTCATCACCCAAGCTGCAGTTTAGAATCCC
>SJYX01013064.1:418992-429614 GCA_006410675.1 Oreotragus oreotragus | reverse complement strand
GCCGGGGGGTTTCGGGAGTGGCCGCGGGCAGCTGCCGCGGGAGAACCGGGGGTCGCAGCCGCTCGCTTCGCAGGGTGGTCCTCACTGGGAGGTAACTTCAAGCCAGAGTTCAAGACTCGGAAGTTAGTTCAGGCGTTGGAACTCGATTGCAGAGTGTCTTGGGCGACCTCACGTCGCCCGAGGCGGGGTGGACAGACCCAGGGCGAGGCCCTTCAGCGCTTTGCACGGTGGGCACCGGAGGCCGGTTGCCGGTCACGTGATGCAACTTGTCCGAGGGGTGTGTCCCCCACACCCCCGACACACCGCCGACACACCCTTACACAGAGTCACCCTCTCCAAGTTTTGCTCAGCCGGCTCCAGAGACTCGCCCATGTCAGATCGTCAGCTTTCGTCCAAGTTTATCTTTACCTCCTGTTTGCCTTGTGAGCTGAGAAGAGAAGGTGTTTTCCACAGGCTGGCGACCCCCCAAAGTGGCAGCAGCCCGTGCTGGTGACTGAGGGGCTGACCGCTGGATCCTGGTGACTGATGGGCTGACCACGGGGTCTGCAGGAGGTACCAGAGGGTGGAGGTGGGGGGCTGGGCCGAGTATCCCCCCACCCCACCACCACAAAGCCCCACTGAGGCCTCCTGCCTCTGTGCCCCTTCCTGCTCTGCCGCTGGGCTGGGCAGCATCTCTCCCACCAGAGCGCAGGAGCTTTTAGGAAGTCAAGTCACTCAGTCACAGCCGACTCTTTGTGACTTCTCTAGCCAAGAGTACTGGAGTGGGGTGCCATTTCTTTCTCCACGGGATCTTCCAGACCCAGGCATTGAACCTGGGTCTCCCGCATTGCGGGCAGACTCTTTACCCTCTGAGCCACCAGGGAAGCCCAGGAGCTTTTATACATCCAGCCAAATCTTTGCTGGGAGCAATCAGGTCTGGGTTTCCCTGTTGCCTAGGAGACCTAACTTCGTGAGGCAGCCCTTCAGCTGTGCCAGGCACTCTGGTCACTAAAGAGAAGGAAGCATTTTCTTGTCAGCGATGTTTGTTTAAAGAGACCTGGAACTAGAGATTAAAAATAACAACTGCCCAGAGCTTACTAATCATTACAGAAATTCTGAGGAAAGCACAGTGAGCTGCCACCTCTTAATCCATTGTTGATACAGATTTTTAAAAATCTATTAAGAAAAATTATCCAAAATCTGAAAATGAGACCAGAAAAACAGTGATCCTTTCAATGTCCTATCAAAGGATATTTTTCAAGCCCAAGGATTACTTCCTTTTCTAGTCGAATGTACTGTTGTTTGACACTGCGATTGATAATGAAAGGCATACCAACCTGTAGATCTGTGCACAGATGAGATGCAAATAATTTTGTCCCAAAGTAGAGTTAACGCCAAAGGTTATAAAGTACAAGACACTGACCATTTTTATATCTAACCTTGCAATCTTATTTTAATATAATCTGACTCTACAAATCCATTTCCACAAATGGTCTTTGAATCAGCTTTTTCATCTTATAAACGTCCTCAAAAATTAATGAGGTGAATAAACTTTTGGCACCTGTGCATGCCGTATTTGTAGAGAGATATGAGAGTCGTGTTTAATTTGGAAACTCATACTTGGGGAAGTCTGACAAGAACGGGAGTTTTTGCCAGGTTATGGAGAAACATGTACCCTCCTTGAGTACTGATCTGGGGCAGCCCATTTGGAAAGGGCTCTTTGGAAGGCAGTTGGGCGATTGTTGTTAAAACTGAAGACTGCAGTGCTCGTGATCCAACAGTTCCTCTTTTAGAGTCAATCCAGAGACACATTCCCGCGTGAGCACTAAGGGAAATGTGCAGTATTTGCCGCGGTGAGAATGTGGAATGAAGACCTGCCACCACATGCAGTGGTAGGTGCGTGTGGAGAATACGACGCAGCCACAGAACACGCATCGGTCCTAAAAGTGGGGCCTGTTGCTTGCTCTTTAGTCTCTCAGTTGTGTCTGACTCTTTGCGACCCCATGGAATGTAGCCCCCACCCCACCCCCAGGCTCTTCTCCATGGGAATCTCCAGGAAAGAATACTGGAGTGGGTTGCCATAGCCTCCTCCAGGGGATCTTCCCGACTCAGGGATCGAACCTGCGTCTCCTGCATTGGGAGGCAGATTCTTTACGGCTAAGCCACCAGGGGAAGTCCCGGAAGCCATGTCAATGAAAAAACTATAGGTGGAAATGGCTGATGGGTTCAGCATGGTGCTATCAACAGTCACGACAAATTTTTTGGCCAAGTTAATAAACAGCTGCGTGCACCCAGCGCTTGATTCCGAAAAGTGGGATTAGGTCCTGGTGAGGCGACAGAAAAAGCCTGAGAAGAAAACCTCACTTGGACCTCATCCCACTTTCCAGAGTCAAGCACTGGTCCAGCCCAGCCGCCAAGTCCGGTGTGCCGTCTCACGGCTCACCTGGGCCCTCGGTCTGGATTTGCCTTTCCAGGTATCAAGTGAGAGTCCTTCTATCGTGTCCGACGCTTTGCAGCCCCACGAACTATGTAGTCCGTGGAATTCTCCAGGCCAGAATACTGGAGAGGGTAGCCGTTCCCTTCCTCACGGAGTCTTCCCAACCCAGGGATCGAACCCAGGTCTCCGGCATTGCAGGCAGATTCTTTACCTTCTGAGCCACCAAGGAAGCCCAAGAATTGAACACGAAAATGTAAGAAGCCCACGTCTGTGAGGCCAGCTGGGTGGTAAAGGGCAGAAAGTGTGCTATCAGACCTCTGAGGACCCATGTTATATAAACGCCAGGAACAGGCACAGAGGAGGTGGGGTGGTTTCAGGTTGTGAATCAGGCTGATTGGGCAGCTGGGCGCCTGGGGCTACATAATACTCGTGAAGCAGGAACAGAGAGCAGCTCTTTGGGCTGCCAAGGCAGCTAGAATTGCACAGGTGTGTCTGAGGAGCCCTGGGTGTGGGCAAGCGCTTGGGAAACCAGACACTTTAACCTGATTCTTAAGAGGGAAAAACGGGAGTAAAAGACTGCATGAGATTCAAGGCCTTTAACCTCGAGGGGATGATCGCGTCTCCGTTTATTTTTCTTTGGTGGCGGTTGTGTTTGGGTTTAGATTATTTTGTTAAGCTCTATCCTTTCCCAAACCCTGGCAGTTAAGAAAAGAGCAAAGCCTGGTGGTCACTCCAGGCCACCCTCCGTGTCCCTTCCGGCCTGCATCAGACAGCACGGTGGGGAGCTGGGGGCTCCAGCCAGGGAGGGAGACGGGGTCGGGGAGGCCCTCCTGGCCCCAGAAGGACCCTAGCCCTGCTGGTTCCGCCGTTTGTCACCCCTCCCACCTCTGCCACAAGCAAAATTGGAGCTAGAGCGCTGTTTTCATCCCTGCCTGTGCTTGCGATGAGTTGGGTAAACTAGTTATGGGGACATCATTATTTTTATCAGAGAAGGCAATGGCACCCCACTCCAGTACTCTTGCCTGGAAAATTACATGGACGGGGGAGCCTGGAAGCCTGCAGTCCATGGGGTCACGAAGAGTCAGACACGACCGAGCGACTTCACTTTCACTTTTCACTTTCATGCTTTGGAGAAGGAAATGACAACCCACTCCAGTGTTTTTGTCTGGAGAAGCCCAGGGACCAAGTTCGCTCAGGGGGAGCTTGGTGGGCTGCCAGATATGGGGTCGAACAGAGTTGGACATGACTGAAGCAACTTAGCAGCAGCAGCATTATTTTTGCTAAATTAGTACTGGAGTATAGTTTATTTATAATGCTGTGTTAGTTTCGGGAAAAGTGGCTCAGTTATAGTATACATATATCCACTCTGTTTTAGACTCTTTCCCCATGTAGGCCATTACAGAGTAGAGTTTCTTGTGCTATACAGTAGGTCATTAATAGTTGTCTGTTTTATATATAGTCATCTGTATATGTCAACCCCAATCTCCCAATTTATCAGTTCCCCCCATACACCCCGGGAATTCTGTTTTCTCTCTCTCTGACTCTGCTTCTGTTTCATAAATGAGTTCACTTGTACCATTTTTTTAGATTCCCCGTGTAAGCCGCATCGTATGATGCGCGTCTCTGTCTGACTTACTTCACGCAGCGTGACGCCCTCTGGGTCTGTCCACGTTGCTGCAAATGGCACCGTTTCACGCTTGGCTACGGCTGGGTCGTAACTTACTCTGAGTTCCGCCTCACGGGTGGCTCTGGACACGGGGATGCGGTTCAGGGCGCCTCCTGCAAGCACAGCTCGTCTCTGTTCTCTGCAAATGCACAGTCTTGGCGGGGCCTCAGCACTGTGAGTCTTCCAGACACATTGGCTGGTCTGACCCTCAGAACGGCCCTCGGGGTTGGGGAGGGTAACTGCCCCTGCAGGTGAGGAAACTGGGGCTCGGGGAGGAGCCGAAGTCCCCCCAGACCCAGGACTGCCCCCCTACCCAGGCCTCCCGGCTGATCACACAGCTTCCTCTGGCCGGGGTCCAGCCGCACCAGCTTCCTCCCTGGCTCCCGTCAGCCCCCGTGGGGGCCGTGGGTATTGGGCTCACAGGCCTGGCGGGCTTTCACTCCACACTGCACCCCGCCCCTCCCTGGGACTGCCGATGCCCACATCCTTCAGACCACACTTCTCAAGCCCTGATGGGCCTGTGACTCCCCTGGGAGCTTGTGAAAGAGCAGATCCCGGTTTGGTGGGTGGAGCCGAGGGTCTGCATTTCTGACAAGTCCCCAGGAGGTCCCAGAGCCCCTTCTCTGCAGGCGGCTCTGAATAGCAAGGCTGATCCTAGCCTCGGCCAGACCAAGAGAGTCTGGACAGTGTCAGGAGAGGCGGGTGCGCGCTCAGGGTGTCCTCCTCGTCCCCTGACTGTAAGTAAGTGTTAATTACGTTTTCCTGGCTGGAATTTCATCTCCATGAGGACTGGGACTGTAACTGTCTCCTGCATATCTATCTCCCCAACACCTGACCCAGGGCCTGGCACGTGATAAATGCTGAGTACCCGCTGAATGAATAAAGTGAGCAAGGGGAACGAATGCCGGAGCCATCACTGTCCTTCCCACCAAAGCGATCCATCCCCAACCCCCCAAAGAGACATTTGGAGGGTTCTCTATTCTTATCCCTCTAATCTTATCACCAAACCCAGATCTTCCAGGAGAGCCAAATCCCAGGCATCGACCCACCTAGAAAGGATTCATAGAGATCATCTCTCAGGAGCAGGATGACAGAGTTTTGCTTTTCTTTGTGCACTTTCCGTATTTTCCGAATTCAATGCAGAAAGCGAGCGCGACTTCAGGAATTCAAAGGACATGCAAGCATCCACCTAAGCAGGTTCTCTCTTGGTCACTTCTCTGCTGTCACTGAAGACGCCAGGCTGGCCGTGCTGTAGTCAACCAGCGTGTCCCGTGTCTCAGTTCCTGACTCTGAAGGAAGGCAGGGCTGCAAGTGACCGAGGCTCGCGCTGGCATGAACTCTCTACATTTGTCATCTTCTCCATGAGTTCCTGCTCATCCCCATCACTCCTGAGGAATCCTGACCCTGTTCCTGTCGACCTCATCTCTGTGGGTTCTTGCCATCCTGAATACCATTCAGGAGGTCCGTTTTCAGAGGATGGAATTTGTTACCTAAGGCCTGAGTAACAGACTGCTGAAGCTGAAACTCCAATACTTTGGCCACCTGATGGGAAGAACTGACTCATTGGAAAAGACCCTGATGCTGGGAAAGATTGGAGGTGGGAGGAGCAGGGGCGGCAGCGGATGAAATGGTCGGATGGTATCACCAACTCGTGGACATGAATCTGAGCAAACTCCGGGAGACGGTGCAGGACAGGGAGCCGTGGCGTGCTGCAGTCCCTGGGGTCGCGCAGAGCTGGACGCCTCTTAGATGGAACAGCAGCAGTAACAGAACACCCTGCTGCAGCTGAGGTGTGTGCATAACCTCAAGGCGCCTTTTTTTTTAACATGACACTGAAAAAAATGAATGGGAAACCTGACTGTTTAAGACTGTTAGCCTTCATCACAGCACTGAATAGCCCCAGTGGGAAGGGCTGCTGGAGTTCTATACTCTTCAGTTGCTCCCATTCAGTAAATAATGATCATTTCACAATAAAATGCTTGTTGGTTGTAAAATTATTCATGCTCCTGGGGCAGAGATGCTGTCCCGAATGTACCTGCATCCCACAACACGGGCTCTGGGTTGGTACCCAGGGAACGTTCCATCCCATGAGTAAATGAAAAGGAGATGGAGGTACTCCGGGCTTGTTCAAGAAATCAGGGTGGGCGGTGGGGGGAGGTTTGGGCTGGCGTTCGCTTCATTTGATATCTGCTCACGTCTGCACACCCAGCACACCCTCCACTTGGTGCGGACTCCTTCCACACTCGCCATCAGCCACTTGGCACAAGGGTAGTGAGAATTCCTAGTTAAGAAGACCGTGGCTGAATCCCACTGCCCCTCACTTTATGGAGCCGACAGCTCTGTGATATGTGGACTAAGTTTCTATAAACTTGATTAAAATGAGCAGGAATTTGCAATTGGGGGGGGTGTATTTGGCCAGTCAGCCTCACCCACATAGGGAGCTTGATGTGTCCCAGCAACTTTGTTGAGTAGGACTTCCTTTTTTTGGCGGAGGTTGGGGGGTGAATTACATGATTTGGGCTATTTAAGAAAGGAAATAAGAGGCAGTTCTGGGGCTCAGTGGGTGTTTGGAGAGGTGGGCACCCCGTCCACAGCAGAGGGCAGGCAGGGGTCCGGGAGCCCCGGTCCAGAGAGGACAGAAAGGGCAGCTCCCCAACCTGCCCACCCATGTGGCTCAGCTTCCGCCGGGCAGTGTGTGTGGTTGCTGTTCACCCCGTCAATGCCCGTTCCGTCCCCACTCACCTCCCAGCAGTCCTGCCCCATGCGCACTGCCCGCCCCCCAGGTGGCAGCCTCTTCCTTTCCTCTGTCTCCAAAGGATAAACTCTTTTACTTGCCCCTTCTGTGTCCTTCCTTTGGAATCTCAAGAGCATCCTTCGGAGGTGGGAAACCATTGTCTATTTCTCTTTGCCTTCTTGGCATGATAAGTCTAGTTCTTCTTGAGGCTGAGTCTAAGAAAATGGGGGGAAATGTACACCAAGATCACGCCTGAAGGTGTCTGTCTTACAGAGGAGTCACAGGTGACCCTCCTTTCTAGAGCGGATAACCACTTCCGGATTTCCTTCTGGCGTTCATGAACATCTGTCGTTTCATTCCCAGATGTGCTCACTGCAGGCAAGGCCATACTCATAAAGCCTCTCATTTCAGTCTTCTCTCTCTCTCTCAGGTTGGCCTGGGTATTAACTTCCAAGCAGCAGCCCCACTTGGCTGTCTGCACATCCCGAGTATTCCAGCTAATTGTCAAATTTCTGCTCTCCATTCACCGTCTCAGGCCTGCGAGCACCCCACCGATGCGGCTTACATGGACACAAAGCGTTCAGTGAACTGAAACCAGAAAAAAAGCTCAGGGCAACGGCGCAAATGCCCACGTCTCGGTTCAGGGAGTTGGCTTTTATAGAAATAAGTACATTTGTATTAGTTGTTATGATGAATTGTTCTGACACTCACCCAGACAGGAAAATAATGAAAGTTTCTTTTCCCAAGGGCTCCTTAATTCAAACATTCGAAATGACCTGGCCTCAGCTGGCCCAGGGCAGAAGTCATAAGACTGAAAAAAATAAGTAAATACATTTGTAAAGAGCTGGGGGAGCCACTGCTTTCTGACTCGGGCCAGGGATTGACAACGAGCTAGGATACGAGGAATGTTTGCTTCTTCCTTACTTAAAATTGTTTAAGTTGCTCATATAGACCCTCCGAGCTAGGAGAGAGCACGTGGGGAAAGTTCACACTTGAGGTCTTTCCACCGCCTTCCCAGACATACATATTCTAGAAAACCAGTGCTAGTTTGATGACCAGCTCTGGGCTGAGCTGCAGTTTAGAAGGTAAGCCATTGCAGACTGCTCTGTCAGGCTCTGCTTTTTGTTAATAATCTATTTAAAGTTCAGCAGACCGGCACCTCCTTTGATTCTGATTATACTCCTAAAGCTCCTCCAAGTTCACTGTCAGCAGATCCTGCTCTGACAGTCAGAGAGACTGCTGTCTTGGTTTGCTGGGGAACCGCATTTGAATGTCAGACTCCATCCAAAGCAGCTGCCATGACGGACCCCACACAGCCCCTCACAGGATGGATTTGTTAAAGGCCACCTCCCTGGGAGAACTGGTCTACCCAGGCAGCTGTGTGGATGTGCTCCAGGCAAACAGAAGGGCTCCATGATCTCAACGCCGTTCACCCCTGTAACCGTGCCCTCCTGGAGTTAGGCACTGTCTAGTATCCAGTGATAATAGCTCTTGGTGATTAATTTTGCTGGTTTGGGTTGCTTTCAGGGAAATGGCTTTTAACATGTCGTTAATGTCTTTCAAACTGAGACAAAATGGAATTGAGGAAACCATTTTCCACTTAAACCCAACAATTTTAAGTCCTATGTTAGAAGAAATGCAATTCTTCCTAGACTACAAACACAGAGGGACGGTTTGATTGTTTATAACAATTCTTTCATTCCCAAAAGGGTTTGAAGTGGCTTCCAAAACAATGAATAAAAGAATGAAATTGATAGCTAAGGGTACTGTGCAGAAACCAAGCTTATCTAGGACGCCTCAGCTTTCCATTGCTCTGGCGGTTCAGTTCACCTCAAGGGGCACCAGGAAACAGGAAGGATGACCATCCGTGGAAAATGAATCTGAGAATACCTAGAAGGGGAGAAAGGGGAAGCAGGGACAGGCTTTATTTTCTTGGGCTCCCAAATCACTGTGGACAGTGACTGCAGCCATGAAATTAGAGAATGCTTGCTCCTTGGAATGAAAGCTATGACAAACCTGGACAGCATATTAAAAAGCAGAGAGATCACTTTGCCGACAAAGGTCCGTCTAGTCAAGGCTATGGTTTTTCCAGTCATCATGCATGGATGTGAGAGTTGGACCATAAAGAAAGCTGAGCGCTGAAGAATTGATGAATTGATGCTTTTGAACTGTGGTGCTGGAGAAGACTCTTGAGAGTCCCTTGGACTGCAAGGAGATCCAACCAGTCCATCCTGAAGGAGATCAGTCCTGAAGATTCACTGGAAGGACTGATGCTGAAGCTGAAGCTCCCAATACTTTGGCCACCTGATGCGGAGAGTTGACTCATTGGAAAAAGCCCTGATGTTGGGAAAGATTGAAGGCAGGAGGAGAAGGGGGCAACAGAGGATGAGACGGTTGGATGGCATCACCGACTCAATGGACATGAACTTGAACAAACTCCAGGAGACAGTGGAGTGCAGAGGAGCCTGACACGCTGCAGGCCACGGGGTCACAGAGCCAAACACAGCTTAGCGACTGAACAGCAACAAAACCCCTGTTTAAGTCTCAGACTCACAGGGAAGCAAGCAGTCTGTGTGTGCTGCTGAGACCCTGTTTACACGGCTTACCTGTGACACTCAGATTTAGAATTAAAAGCATCTTAACAAGGTGGGTAAAAACATTTACACGTATTCCGAACGTCCCACATTAGCCGTTCCCTCGTTCAGGAAGCAGGCACTGTCCACCTCCTCTAAGATTTGTTCTCAGCAGCTCAACTTTCCCTCTGAATTGGCCCCCAGCTGGGAGGGACAGTAGGAGTTCTCAAACAAAAAGCACTTCCAGGAACTCTTAAACAAGACCGGGTCCGGAATCCTTTCCGCTGGGGGAGTGGGCAGAAGGGGCCCTTTCTGTCTCCTCTGGATCCAGTGCTTGGTGTTCCCGCGGCTTCTTCAGTGAAACAATGAAAAGGCCGGAAAACACTTTAAAGCACGTTTCTATGACAACCTGGTGTGAAGGAGCAGGCTTCCTAAGGAAAGGAAACTCCTAAACCCCTCTGTGACTTCACTGGTGATCTCAAGAGGAGACTTTCTCTGTGTGTTTTGTTCGTGTTTGTTTTTCAGTTCTCTGACTCAATCCAGCTTCAAAACCTACGACTATTTACCCCAGGAGCCAGCTACGTTTGGTGTCACCCCTTCCATTTTATTTTTAAAGTATTCGTCCGACACGCTCGCTCTTTCCCTGGAAAGGTCCCTCTTGTCCCACGTCCATGCACTGTCATCACTGACCGCTTAACTCCTTCAACAGATGTTTCTACAGGAGCCAGCTACGTTTGGTGTCACCCCTTCCATTTTATTTTTAAAGTATTCGTCCGACACGCTCGCTCTTTCCCTGGAAAGGTCCCTCTTGTCCCACGTCCATGCACTGTCATCACTGACCGCTTAACTCCTTCAACAGATGTTTCTCGCCGGATGGGAAATCTGGTAGGAGCAGCACAAAAGTGACAGTCGGTGGGTCTTCATAAAAGATAAAAAGGCTCTGGATCTCGAGAAGAGACCAGGTGGTCAGGGTTTTCCCTTAAGTTTTTCACTAACTTTTATTGAAATATGACTGACTTGGAATGTTTTGTTTGATTTCTGCTGTACAGCAAAGGGCTCAGCTGTCCATGTATATGTATTCTCCTTCATTTTTCATTATGCTTTTCTTGCAGGATATTGACTGCAGCTCCCTGTGCTACACGGGAGGGCCTTGTTGTCTGTCCGTCCCGTGTGTACTATAGTTTACACCTGCTCATCCCAAACTCCCAATCCCTCCCTCCTCCCCCGACCCCC
>SJYX01013064.1:363613-404569 GCA_006410675.1 Oreotragus oreotragus | reverse complement strand
ATATTCAAAAGCAGAGACATTACTTTGCTGACTAAGGTCCATCTAGTCAAGGCTATGATTTTTCCTGTGGTTGTGTATGGATGTGAGAGTTGGACTGTGAAGAAGGCTGAGTGCCAAAGAATTGTTGCTTTTGAACTGTGTTGTTGGAGAAGACTCTTGAGAGTCCCTTGGACTGCAAGGAGATCCAACCAGTCCATTCTGAAGGAGATCGACCCTGAGATTTCTTTGGAAGGAATGATGCTAAAGCTGAAACTCCAGTGCTTTGGCCACTTCATGCAAAGAGTTGACTCATTGGAGAAGACTCTGATGCTGGGAGGGATTGGGGGCAGGAGGAGAAAGGGACGACCGAGGATGAGATGGCTGGATGGCATCACTGACTCAATGGACGTGAATCCGAGTGAAACCCAGGAGATGGTGTTGAACAGGGAGGCCTGGCGTGCTGCGATTCATGGGGTCGCAAAGAGTCGGACACGACTGAATGACTGAACTGAACTGAACTGGACTGTTGTCCCATATTAACCCCACCTCCAACCTGGACTGAGCAGATGGGCCAAGGAGTGACTGTCACTGGTTAGAATTTTGGCCGGTCAGGTGGCCCCCTGTCTCAGTTCTGGAAAACATGATGTGAGAGGGAAGTCCTGCCTCTTCCTTGCCCAAGGGCAGGGGTTTTCGTATGTCTGTTTCCTCCGCTGGCAGATGGTCCTGGGTCTTTCTGTTCTCACTTAGCTTGGGGTGAGTTTGTTTCCCTCTTTTTCTTGTTAACATCTTTAGCCTGATGGCAACAATCCTCAGGTCTGTGCAGAGACCGGGGTTTGGCAGGAGGGAGCGCGCTTCTCTGCGAGGTGCTCTGTGTCTGCATTCACGAGTTACAGATCAATTTGCTCCCTCCCTGAGTCTCAGCCTTTTTCTCTCTAGGATACTATCCAGTAACCATTGAAAGTGCGCCTTTAGCAGAATAGTCTTATTGTTCAGCTCCTGATTCATCCTGAGTCCTAGTCCCACCCGAGCTGCTTCCTGACTTGCGTCACTTACGAACCCACCTTTTCATGTCCACCTGGAGAGTCGGGTGTGTGTCTAAACGAGGATTATTTCAACAGACCCAAGTGGGCTGATGATGGGGGCGCACAGGTGAGCAGACGTGGTCCTTGCTCTCAGTAGAAAATCAAACAGGCAGATGGGTAACTGACGGCACCTGGATGAAAGAACGTCAAAACCTTGAACTGCTCTCTATGGAGAGTTACTGTTGTCGCACATTTGTGGAGTGGCCATAGCTTGGGCGGTGGTGCCAGACAGTGGTTCTCAGAGGCTTATTTAGTCCTTGAAAACACTGAGGCACCAGGATCCAGCTCACGGTTCATCTGATGGCAGCTTCTGGGATTGTAGACAAGTTCCCAGATAGAAGTGGCTTCTAAGGACTGGTCTTGCAAAAAACAGATCCATTCAGTCATAGTTTTCCCAGACTCTGTGCTATACTTTTTTTCAGAAATGGTAGGAAGCACAGTGAGGCGGGGGGCAATGGGGAGGGGAATGATGGTCTCCAATACGACTGGAAAATGTTATATATGGTCATATATACCCTGGACAATGCATGACATGTGCAGGCNTGGACTGCAAGGAGATCCAACCAGTCCATTCTAAAGGAGATCAATCCTGGGATTTCTTTGGAAGGAGTGATGCTAAAGCTGAAACTCCAGTACTTTGGCCACCTCATGCGAAGAGTTGACTCATTGGAAAAGACTCTGATGCTGGGAGGGATTGGGGGCAGGAGGAGAAGGGGACAACCGAGGATGAGATGGCTGGATGGCATCACTGACTCGATGGACGTGAGTCTGAGTGAACTTCGGGAGATGGTGATGGACAGGGAGGCCTGGCGTGCTGCGATTCATGGGGTCGCAAAGAGTCGGACACGACTGAGCGACTGAACTAAACTGAACTGAACTGAAAGGCAGTTTCAGAAGGAGCAGGGAGGGGCTCTAGTGTATCAGCAGCCACACAAGACAGCCAGCCCAGAGCCGCTTTGCGGAGGGAGGGAGCCCGCACACGTCTGGCCCGCCGCTGAGCCACATGGGCTGCAGCCTCACGCGCCTTGGACACCAGTGCCCTGCATTCTGCAGAAGCTGGATTGCTTCTCACATCTGTGTGTCCTTCATTTACATGACTGCTGCTACCCCATCCTCGATGTGGTGGGGAAGGACTCACTGTCAGCCCCCATCACAGCTCGACACTGGGGCACGGAACCCATGCCCGGCTCTGAGTCCGGGTCTTCATCTCCCGGGATGAGTAACTGGGGGTGTGCACTTGTGAGTGTCAGCCGGTGAGTGTTCCCTGCGCTGAGCTGGCTCCTCCCAGACCCAACTTGTCAGGACAGCTGTCTGCACCAGGCGCCCCATCTACTTCTGCGTGACTTCCTCTTAATAACCCGCAGAAACCTTGTTCTTGAATGCGTTCACACTCACAGGTATCTCAACAAGGACGTCAAGCCACCATCCTGGGGACCCAATCCAACCCACAGTGACTGTTTTCTTTGTCCCACTTAAACCCACTTTTCATAATTTCTGTTCACAGCCAAAAGTTTATGGTAAACACACACAAGTACCCTCCTGACTGACTTGGTGAGTCCTTGGTTCCTCTTGGGGAGGGGGGAGTCTAGGGACATCTTTGGTGTCATGACTTGGGGTGGCGCTCTGGGCCTCCACCTGGCAGGGACCAGAGATGATGCTAGACAGAGGTGTGTCGTCTGGTCTAAAAGAAACATCCCACGTGGTGAGATGCCAGTGTATCTTTTAGGGGGACCCAGTTCTACCCATAACACCCCCGGATACTCTCACGCTGTCGCCTCCCCACACCAGACACCTGGACCTTGATCACGATGACGGATGGGGCTCAAGTCCACTTCCCTCCGGGAGGGGAGTGAGAGCTGGGTGTAACAGGAAATGAGAAACATCTGTTTTAAGTCGTGACTCTTGATCGCTCACCTCTATGAACACCTGCCTCCAACAAGAACTCACAGAGCAAGGAGCCAGTGCAAAGAAAGACAGGTCACCCCGCGTGCGGCTCTGGAAAGGCCGCTTCGCGGGGAGTCGCACCTGGTTCTGTGAAGGGCTGAACCAGGGACGCTCCGTAAGTGCCTGTTGGGTGAAGCCAGGAGTATTGCAGAGGAGTTTCGTGGGAGTCCCACACCGCAGAGGCCTCGCCCTCTGTTACTCAAAACACGCTGAGACGACTCTAATCTCCACTTCTGGACCGTAATAGGAATGGGGTCTATGAGTGTGAATTGCTGTGTGAGCAGACGGCAGGGTGTGTGTGAAAGAATACAGAGCCTTAGGACATATACAAGCAGGAGCTTTGTAAACCACCCAAAGCAGAGGGCTCTGCTGGACCGTGCAGCCTGCTCTGGGGGCTGAGCTGGGGCCAGGGGAGGATCACCAGAGAGTTGGGAGCAGAGGCAGGGGTGGTCTCTGAGGCCCTGCCGGTGCCCGAGCTGGACCCCCGGACAGAGGGGCTCATGATGTGCCCCCGACCCCTCCCAGCCCCNCACTGTGGCCGTGGGCAGCCCCGGAGCCCAGGAGAGTCCCTGCCTGGGCTGTGGCCAGGACTGATGTCATCCAAGAAGCTCACTTCCTGTCTCCAGTTTTTTGTTTTACGAGTCAGCTTAGATGACTCGAGAGGAAAAGTTTCTGCCAAAAAACCCAGAAGGAAGTGGCACCTATTTCTGCAGCTTTGGCATTTAGGACTGGAAGGAAGTCTCCTCGCTACGGTAGCTCCACTTTGAGGAAGTTGGAAGCATCCGTCCATCCGTAGACATTTACTGGACACGGCCTGTGTACCAGGCTACAGAGGCCTCACCCTCAGGGAACCTGGTGTGTAGAAGGACGACGTTGGCACCCGTCTCTTGATGGAGGGGCCCACGCACCTACTTGTAGACTGCCGTGTGGGACACACCCTTGAGGTCACCAGCACCTTGGAAGAAGGCATGACTACATTGTTGTTGTCATTTGAAAGTTTCAGGATTCACTTTCAAGAGAGTAAGTGAATAAGGATGTAAGTGAATAAGGATGTAAGTGAATAAGGATCAGAGGCCACTTAGCCTTTTGGTCTTGTCCATCAGGCAAAGTCCTGGGTTTGAGACCCTTTGATGTTTAAGGAGCCATCTCTGCTTTCCAGACATAAGTGAAATTGTTGGCTCAGCCTTGCTATCAATATTTACTCTCTGATATGAAGCCTTGGGCATCTGATGTAAGACATCTTTGTTTACAAGGCACAAAACTCTACAGATGCATTTGGTGCAAAACATCAAAAGTGTCAAGGCTTCTGGTCAGTCCTCGTGGGAAACCCACAACCAGGCCACAAAGTCCTCCTGAAGCATTCCCGGATCAGCGTGGAGGAAGTCCAACCTCCTGGAAACAGGGGGAAAAAGAGGGCCTGCGGAGGTGGCACACAATGGGGGCATATTTAAGCGTCAGGCACTGTGTAGACAGTTCACGAAATGGCTCCCGTAATCCCTGCAACAATTCCATGGAGTAGGTTTTATTTCACAGACAGAGAGCCTGAGGCTCAGAGAGATGCAGTAATTGACCAAGATTTTGATCCAGATCTGTTGCCTTCCAGACGTTAGTCTTCCAGCCGAGCTACATGGAACTGTGTTTGGGAGCTTGGATAAGCGGGCGGCATCTGATGAGTCAGGCAGTTAGACAATGGACCCCACTCTCTAACTTCTCTTTTCCGCAGCCACTGCTCGTCCTCAGCCTTTGGTGTAATGGAGCAAGAAGCCTTGTGCGGTTCCCCCTTTACCAGCTTGGTGGACTTGGATGGACCAACCGTGATTACACATCAGCTTCCTCAACCCCCAGAAGGGAGCAACAATGATGCTGAACGGAAATAACAACCAGGGACTCTAGAATAAGAGTTCATCTTCAGATTCTGGAATGAGACGGACGCATGTTTGAACCCGGAGGCTACGTTTAAGAGCCCTGTGACTGTGGGGCCGTTGCTTACATTCTTTAGGCTTCGATTTCCTCTCTGGACAGAGAGGAGAGGCAAGCCTGCCTCACGGGGTGGTTGCGGGGATTAGAGGAAGGAATGGAGGGACGCAGGTAAGCCCTTTGCTGGGTGATTAGCAGGCTGTGAGGACTCAGCAGACATTCGCCACTGCTATTACTCACATTGACTCACCCAGAAAACGGCTGCCACCCTGGGAGCTCAGGGCGATAACTCGTGTAGGGAGGTGGCTCGTAAGCCGTCCCGTTCCCTCTGTGTGTCACGTGTCATTAGTGGTGATAATGGGTGTGGCCTGGCGAGTGCTCACTGTTAATAGTCCTCCTATGTTTATTCTTTGTAATGTTAATAAGTTCACTTTTTCTATATTTTCAATTTTTTTCTTCATAATTAAGATTTGTGCAATTTTCACAGAAGAGTAGGGTACAAACTCTATTCGAGTTGCCGCAGGTTATAAACGAGGAGACCCAGGAGCCTAGCCAGGGACGTAAAATGAGGCGCAAGAGTCTCATGATCCACAGGCGTTGGAATCATACAGAGCCTGTCCTCTTACCACTGTGGAATTATGTTAGAAATCAGTGTCAAAAGATATTGGAAAGTAACCCACATATTTTCAAGAACAGCGTGCCATTTACCAAGAGAAATCCTTGACTTAGCCATTGAAAGCCTCAATAACGTTAGAAGACTGAAAAACCACAGAGGACGATTGAAGAAAACATTTAAGTGAGAAATTAATATCAAAATGAGAAATTAATATCAGAAATACTTTTAAAATCCCATGTGNTATATTTTCAAGAACAGCGTGCCATTTACCAAGAGAAATCCTTGACTTAGCCATTGAAAGCCTCAATAACGTTAGAAGACTGAAAAACCACAGAGGACGATTGAAGAAAACATTTAAGTGAGAAATTAATATCAAAATGAGAAATTAATATCAGAAATACTTTTAAAATCCCATGTGTTTGGAAATTAAATGTCCAGTTTTTAAATGGATGGGTATCTTTAAAAAGCCATAACAAGGAAAATTTTTTTTAATATATTTTAACGTAACAAAAAGGAGAAGAGAATTTACCAGAATTGGTTGCAGGCAGCTGAAGCTGCTCAGTGCACCTAAATACAGTGCGAAATCTTTGTGCTGTCAGGTAAAGTGCCATTTCTGGATCATTGCTGGTGAGAACAGGAAGCAAAATAAGAAGGATCATATCTCTTCACCTTGTCTCCTACCTTCTCTGTAATCCTTAAGTCTCAGAACTTCCAGGATATCAGGAAAAAAAAAAAATGTAATTCACAGATTCAGTCCCAGCATCAGTGAACAGGAGTAAAATGTGGATTTTGAACTCAGAGTAGTAGCATTCATATCCAAATGATCACCATGTCCTGAAAATTCTCCCTGTGACATGTACTAGAAAGCCTCACCTCCTCATTTCCTACAGTCCCGTCCCAGTACAGGCTCTCATCTCTTGTTCAGACTGTCCAAATAGTCTGCTAATGTGTGTCTCTATCTCTTTTCTTCCTCAAATTCATATTTCATACCTACACTCTAGTTACTTTCCAACAAACAACCGTGACCATGTTACAGCCTGCTTGGAAATCTTTCAAAATCTCTTACAGTTCCTACACTGTACTGACACATTTCACTCTGAAAAATCTGAAATATGCTTTGCTCCATCTCAACTCAAAGAACTCTTCTAGAAAGATTTGTGCCATCTGCAATGAAAAAGAATTTTCCCCGCAAACCTTAATAACGTTCTCTATTCTGACTTTCAATATTCACTGAGTGTCTGTTATATACCAGATATTAAAAAAAAAATCATTCTCACTTGAGAGTTTGCTGCCCTTACTAAAGTATAAATGTCTCAAGACTGAGTTCTAGGCTCAATTTTTTGTTCCTGCAGTACTCTCTAGAGCAGAGATCCCCAACTTTTTGACACCAGGGACCAGTTTTGTGAAAGACAATTTTCCTAGGGATGTGGGTGTGCGGATGGATTTGGTATGGTTCTCATAAGGAGCACAAAACCTAAATCCTTAGCATGCACAGCTCACAGTAGGATTCAGCCTCCTATGAGAATCAAATGCTGCCGCTGATTTTTCAGGAGGCAGAGCTCAGATGGTGATGGGAGTGATGGGAAGTGGCGGTAAATACAGACGAAGCTTTGCTCACTCGCCTGCTGTCCACCTTCTGCTGTATGGCCTGAAAAGTTCATAACAGGCCATGGGCTGGTACCAATTCATGGCCCAGGGTTTGGGGACCCCTGCTCTAGAGAACCTGGAATGTAGTAGATGCTGTGCATGCTATGTTGCTTCAGTCATGTCCAACTCTTTGAGACGCCGTGCACTGTAGCCCACCAGACTCCTCTGTCCATGGGATTCTTCAGGCAAGAGTACTGGAGTGGGTTGCCATGCCCTCCTCCAGGGGATCTTAAGGAGCACAAAACCTAAATCCTTAGCATGCACAGCTCACAGTAGGATTCAGCCTCCTATGAGAATCAAATGCTGCCACTGATTTTTCAGGAGGCAGAGCTCAGATGGTGATGGGAGTGATGGGAAGTGGCGGTAAATACAGACGAAGCTTTGCTCACTCGCCTGCTGTCCACCTTCTGCTGTATGGCCTGAAAAGTTCATAACAGGCCATGGGCTGGTACCAATTCATGGCCCAGGGTTTGGGGACCCCTGCTCTAGAGAACCTGGAATGTAGTAGATGCTGTGCATGCTATGTTGCTTCAGTCATGTCCAACTCTTTGAGACGCCATGCACTGTAGCCCACCAGACTCCTCTGTCCATGGGATTCTTCAGGCAAGAGTACTGGAGTGGGTTGCCATGCCCTCCTCCAGGGGATCTTCCTGACCCAGGGAGAACTCTCATCTCTTATGTCTCCTGCATTGGCAGACAGGTTCTTCTAGTGCCCGCAGATGCTATAAGCTATTTATTGAATGAATGAATGATAAATACCTATACTAACTAAAAATCAAGCTATTTGGTTTTTTTTTTTTTGTTTGTTTTGATCCTGATGGATGAGTTTGTATGTTTTGTCCAGACACAAGTTTCCAAAAGAACTGAATCAATACTCTAAAGAGCAGGCCCTGAGTCTGGCAGTACACATGTGGTCAGGGCCAGGGGCAGGCAGTTGGGCAGACGCAACACCAATTGAAGAATTTTAGCTTGAATTACACCAACGCCAATAAGTTCTGGGAGAAAAGTGACGTTAAAGCAAGAGGGTGGTCTACCGGGGTAGTCATTCCTGTTACTCCTCCCCGCTTTTCTCAGAAACCTGAAGTTCTTCCCTCCCTGTAGCCCCTGCCTCCTCTCCACTTCCACGGCCTCATTTTTAAACGCCACTGTTTTGGAAAAACGTAGTGCTGTTCCAGCTGCAGGCACTAAATCATTGCTGTACTTTGGACATGTGCTGCAGAAGGGAGTCCTGTGATGAATGGGGCTGTCCATATTTACATTGGGTGTGCAGCGGCTGTGGGGATCGTCCCGCACAATGAGTATTCTGGGCAAACTTGGCTTGTCCCCACCCCAGTACCACCTCCCCCAGCCCCTCCTTGCGCAGTGACAATGAATGATTGGCCACTTCTAGGAAGAACTGCCCTTTAGAACAAAGGGGCCGCACACACAAGCTTACACGGTGCACAGAGAAGCTCACACGGCGCACACACAAGCTCACACGGCTCACACATGCACAGCACCTCACTCTCAGTCTGTCAGTGCCACGTTCTTTCTGGCGCGTTCGTATTTTCCTGGATAACCTTGCAAACAACAAAACTGCTCAAGTGGAGGCAGATGATGCAGATGGAGCAATTTCTGTCTTAAAAAAAAAAATCTCTTCATGGGCTTTCAGAGACATATGGCATTGGTCATCCCCAGACTTATTGCTCAAGGCAAATTGTGTCAAATACAGGTCACGTTAAAGCCCCATGTAACCAGGGTTTTTTGCCTGTAGGCAATCCACCTTTCTGACTGTGTTGTCTTGAGTTCTAGCAACAAGGAGAGATAGAAAAGAGGGAAAGGGGAATACAGATGGCAAAGATATATCAAGTCTATGCAATTCTTCATAAGGCATATCATCCCCATTTACTCTCAAGTCTGAAGGACAGGTACATGTGTGTGTGCGTGTGTGTGTATGTCTGTGTGTAAAGAGATATTCTGGATTTAGTATCAGAAAAGCTGAGCAGTTTGCACTAATTCCATTAGCCAGCATCATTTAGATGCAGAGCATACATCTGCTTTTTAAGCTTTTAATCTTGTATCATTTTAATTTCACTATTTGCCATGTGATCTAAACCTGAGAAAGATTGCCATCCAGCCATGTGTCTTTTATAAAATTCCTTTGGGCCTAAGAATTCTTATAAATTCTGATAACTACGCATTAAGATAGAGCTCATCATCATGACCTTAGTGATCCCATGGGTAAATCCAATGTTTTGTTCCAACCTTTATGCTATCTCTGAGCAGGTAACCAAACAGTTACTTGTGTTGATGAGAATTATTCCAAGTTTTCATATGACTTATCACAAATTTTAAAATTTCTTTTAGAACATGAATGAATTGTTACTTATGTTTCTCTTTCATGTTTTAACCTGTTCAGGGACACTTCCTGTGATACAGAGCAAAGCGACTATACAATCTATTATAGTTGTTTCCAAACTCTACTGCATAACGCCCTTGTGGGTCACTGAGGCCTTGCAGGGTTCCAAGGCAACCCGGAGCAAAAGGGAGGGGAAGACTGAATTGACGGAACAGCTCCCCGATCCTCCTGTGTGCCCATAGAACATTTTATTTGAACAAAATGTTCCAAATCTAACAACAACAAAAAAAGCTAAAAACCATTTAGTAGATTTAGGTTTCAGTTCTCTACTAAAATTTTGTTCTTGAGCAAATAATTGTAGTCCCCTGAGCCTCCTTTTCTAGCAGAAAAAGGAAGATGGCAGTAATCTTCACATCAGAAAGCTGACACGAAGGATCCAGTATTAAAACATCTTGGAGAAACTCTACTTTATAAACCATTAAAGAAGCTAAGAAGATTTAACTGTTGTTAACTCTGTTCCCAGACAACCTCTTTTCCTCCTTTATCCTACCACCACCACCCCAAAGACTATCAGGACCTATTCTGGGTCTCTGTGCAGCAGCCACATCCACCCACTAGATTCACTCTATGCCTGCAGCCCTGTCGATTCCAAAACTTAGTCACACACCAAAGAAGACAGAGTAAGAGAGTAATCATGGACCCAGGGGGCAGGTTCCAATCCTACCCTTTATTTATTGTGTGATCTTAAATAAATTTCCTAACCCTGAAAACACTTTTCTCGTGTGTGAAAATAGAACGCATCTGCACAAAATTATAAGGACTATGTGTTAGAATGAATCCAAAGAGTTTGGTTGAAAGTAAGGATTTCATAAATTGTCTTTGTAGTTGTTTTTATTAATTTCTTTGATAGCAGTTGTGAGACAAGAAGCTAGGCAATGTGATTAAGATGCAAACAAAAATCAACCCCTGAAACAAGGGGGATGTGGAGGGCTTCCGTCATCCAATGACTTTGGGTTAGATGTGCTTTTGCATGGCAGGATTTTTCATGCTTTAATATTAGAGATATCACTGGAGGATGTTTTGTGCAGTGTCTTTCAAATCCACTTGACCTAGAAACTCATATCTTCCAAATATTTCTTGAGTGGTAGTGTCCTGTAGAACTATCTGTGTCATAATAGATGTGTCTATATCTGCTCTGGAGAAAGCAATGGCACCCCACTCCAGTACTCTTGCCTGGAAAATCCCATGGACGGAGGAGCCTGGAAGGCTGCAGTCCATGGGCTTGTGAAGAGTCGGACACGACTGAGTGATTTCATTTTCAGTTTTCACTTTCATGCATTGGAGAAGGAAGTGGCAACCCGCTCCCACGTTCTTGCCTGGAGAATCCCAGGGATGGGGGAGCCTGGTGGGCTGCCGTCTTTGGGGTTGCACAGAGTCAGACACACTGAAGTGACTTAGCAGTAGCAGCATATCTGCTCTACTCTATATGGTAACCGTTAGTTATAGGTGGCAATTGAGCCCTGTTCAATGTGACTAAGAAACTGAATGTAAATTGTATTCAAGTTAATTCATTTCTAATTTAAATTCCAATAGCCACATGTGTCTAGAAGCTACACATTGGACAGTACAGATCTAGAAACTAGGAAACACACTTTGGAAAGTGCTGCAGCGGTCTAACAGCTGGGCCGACTATCAGAAGCCAGCAGGGCCTGAGAAAGCAGAGTGAAGTGGGCAGAAGATCTGCTTGCTTTTGCTCAGGGAAGGAAACGTCATGATAACAGCTGTTCACCTAGGTGGGTTTACTGAGAAGTTAATGAGGCTTAAGTTTCAGGGCTGCTCCCTTGCACAGGTCCATCTAAGGTCTGGGGAGTTTTTCACACGGTCATATATTACAGTAAAATATGTTAGCCATAATTGATTAAAACAGCTCTTTCTGCTGCAACTCCCATTATGTAATGTTTTCTCTCCTGTGGGTTGGTGACTGTTAGCTGTAAACATTTTGGAGTCTGGGTAGTGGAAAGTTGAGATATGGTAAGATAAATATATTTACATGATTCAGAGTCACTTTTGTGGGTATGTTATCTCAAGTCATCCTAGTATAGGAATGGCTTTCAGTAATATTCCTAATGCTGTAATCTCAAAAAGCTTGTAAGAAAATCTGGAAAGCTTTAAAATTTTATAGCTCATATATGAAACAAATTTTCTGAAGATTTTCACAAATTTGACCACATTCTTAAAAATTTACATGGTATTAGAATAATTAGTGAATACTCAAATAAACTTCTCTAAATTATCTTTAATGGAAAACAAATTTTAAACAATATCATTAGAGAAAAGATCAAATTACCTTTTATTTTCTCTTTAAAGACTATTACAAAAGCATTTTCATAGAAAGACATGATCAAATAAAGCCAAAAGAAAAATATCTAAGGAAAAATATTATAGAAACATGTCAGAAAATTATTTTTTTAATTACATTTTTTTCTGGATTGGTGGTGGTGGTTTAGCCATTAAGTCGTGTCCAAATCATGTGATCCCATGGACTGTGACCCACCAGGCTTCTCTGTCCATGGGATTTCTCAGGCAAGAATACTGGAGTGGGTTACCATTTTCTTCTCCAGGAGATCTTCCTGACCCAGGCATCGAACCTCAGTCTCCTGTATGGCAGGAAGTTTCTGTACTGACTGAGTCACATTAGGAGACTTGAAATAATTGAGTTTATTATGAATTCTTTTCTAGTTAAACATAAGTTTTAGCTCTTTATTTTCTGTTTGTAATTTTGTTTTCTTGTTTTAAAGCAACCCCTGTGATTCTATAATATTTTCATTTCTACAAAATCTACATAAGTCTACAGATGCCATTAAAAAAAAAATCCTTGTCATATGCCAAGCATCATTTAGAACATATTGCATGAGTTATCTTGACTCCACTAACCCTATAGAAGAGATCTTATTATATCTCAGTTTTCAAGATGAATAACTGATAGTAGATTTTGCATAAATTTACAGATCTTGTAATTTGAAGAACTGGAACTCAAATCTGAAAAGACTCCTGGTTCAGAAGCAGAAAGTAGCAGCAAGCTATGGCTTCTGTTAGAACTACTAGGGAAAAAAAAAATACCCAAATTACAAAAGTAACATATCTTTAAATAGTGATCAGAAACATATGGAAAGTAAAGAATATAGAAGCATTGAATTCCAGAGCAAAAAGCCTTTCCTAGACCAGTAGAATCACTGCTTCCTTCCTGGGGCTGGGGGAGGGGCGGCATTTCTTCACTTTCGGCACAGGCAGAAGATGAAGCTTGCAGGAAACAGAGGCTCTTGTGAGGGAAGAGAAACCCAGAGGAACTTTTGACAGCTGTGCAGGCTTAGAATCGAGAGGCACTGCAGACACCCCACAGGATCTGCTGAATGCTGCAGTGGGAAAGGGAGGCAGAGTGGCAGCTCGTGAAAACCAGAGTGGAATCCACACAGTGTTGCAGTGTCCAAGTGTGTATTGTTGTTTGTTTTCTGTTCATCCTAACTGCTGCATTATAATCTATTGCATGATCATTCTAGTCTTCAGTCGCTAAGTCGTGATTGTATGACCATATATACTTTTCCACCTTACTTTCTAGGAGCATATGGATCGGCTGTGATTTTTGATCATCACAATACTGTCACCATGCACTTTCAACTGCATGTCTTTGGTGGGCACATTTCTGTGGGGAATGTACCCAGGTGTGAAATTGCTGAGTCATAGGGAGATGCATATAGTCAAGCCACCATATACCAGGAGGGACAAAGCTTTAATTGTTTTAACTTTATTATAGATTATTCAGCTTCACTGGGGCATAGCTAAATTACAACTATAAAACTGACCTCGTTAGCATATATGTAAATCTATAGTCATTTATCTTTCTTTTATTTTATCTATGAGGAGACAAACAGATAGGGGTAGTTCATGTGGGAAAAAAGAATATAGAAAAGAAAATGTAGAAACCAGAGAAAAGAGAAATGCAAAAAAAGGAAGAAAGGGAGGGAGGGAGGAAGAAAGAAGAAAAAGAAAAAAAAAGAGAGATGAAGATAGAGATCATGTTAACAGGAGAAAGAGAATCAGTAGAGACAGAGGTTCTGAACTGCATCAATACATACTTTTTTAAATCAAAGCAGAAAAACATATTTCTGGAAAGATACCTTTGTCTACTTTGTATTTTTTTTCATAAATTAGTTGATGCTTTTGATGTACTGAATGTGTTCTTTTAAGTGTGTTGACAGTAAAAGTGAATGTGCCTTTGAAATAATTCTTTATTTCAAGTATTAGAAGTAAACAAGATGTCAGAGTCTCTGCAAGACAGAAGGAGAGGAGAACAAGGAAAGCAGAGAGGAATCTATGCATATATAGGAAAGAAAAGAGTTTACAGATCAGGGTGGAGGCAGGGTGTGCACTCCTGTGTTGGATGGTAAAAGCTAAAACCCCAATCCATATCCTCCTTTGCAATGTGACTTACATTGCAATGCCTATATCAAAATAACTTACTTTTAATTCTTCTCCAGTTCGACTCTTGCTCTGTGGTCTCAAGCTGCTCTTTGTTCAATCCTAGAATACCAGAGCCTAGAGAAAATTGTGAAGATTATTTATTCTAAGACTTCAGTATTCTAAGACTTCGCATGTGAGAAAGGCTGAATCCTCCTAAAAGGAAAACGACTTGCCTAGGGAGACCACAGACATGGTCTCTGATCTCCTCTCCACCCCCACATTCCTCTGTCATTCCTCCAATGGCTCTGCTATTGGGGCAGCATTTCTTCCCAATAGGAGATATATATATATATATATATATATATATATATAAAATATAAGATATATGTATATATATATAGTGAATTGCTGATGTTTTATCAATTTTCCATTGTATTTAACCTATTCTCCTCCTGGTCCTATGTGATAAATACTCTTAAAGAGTGAGGCAGAGCCACGTGTATTTGTTGCTTTTATTTATTGGAAAGAATTATCTGAAATTCAGACTACAAAGATAAATAGAATTATAAAATCAAAGTAGAGTTATATTTTAAAAGGTGCAAATGGATGAGAGATATGTAGTCTTCATGTTAGAATAACTGAGTATCAAAGAGTTCAAATATGAGAGGTAAAAACTGGGTTAGAATTCAAGTCATTTTACTTTCAAGCAATTTAGCATAAAACTCAATCTCTGCTATGAGTAAAGGATAATTCTGGTACAGCAGAGATTACAGGCTTCTACCCCCAAAGAGTTTAGAAGATATGAGCCAGGTTCCCTCCATATGGAACTTTTAGTGGAAGTCTTATTTGATTCAGAGATTCAGTAAGAACATCAGAGTGCCTTCTGTGTGTGTATGTGTGTGTGTGTGGTGTGAGAACATCAGCGTGCCTTCTGTGTGTGTGTGTGTGTGTGTGTGTGTGTGTGTGTGTGGTGTGAGATGGGAAGATAGTTCATGCCAGACCTTATAACAAACAAAGAGGATGCAACAGTGAATAAGACAGTGTTTATGATCTGGTGAGAAAACAAAGAAGGGAAAAAACAGCATTTGAGAGAGAAGCAGAGACTAGAAAGAGAGAAAACAAGGAAAGGGATGATTAAGGAGATCTATGTAAGTAAGTGGAGGGTAACAATCGTGTGGTTTCTTGGAGGTAGAGACCAGGAAATAGAGGGGCAAAATAAGATGCTTCTAGAAGGGAAAACTCAAGCATTTTAAGAAGTAGTATAGATTGATGAGGACAGAGGATCCAAGCTTGCTCCCTTCCTCACTGATTCCATGTTACTATGCTGTGTGCACGCACAGATAAAGCAGTCTCTTTTTCACTCCCTTCTCTGTGGGTTTCATTTCTAGTCACACTCTCAGCTGGTTAATTCTCTTCTCTCTGAGATCAGAGATTAGATACAGTCTGGATTTATTGCTGGAAGACAGAAAAAGAACTATTCCTATCAAGGATTCAAATGATTGAATATCCCACCACAGAAACACTTTTAACTTTCCATATAGTAGAATTTTACTTGCCTTCAGATACCAGGGCTGGTATTACCCCAAAGCTCTGAGTCATGGGGAAGAAAGACAGAAAGCAGAGAATAGAGACAGCAAAGAGATAAAGACCAGGAATGAGAAACAGGAATGGATTTTTTAAACAGGGCAGGAAGAGGCTCTAAGAGGGAAAGAGCGAAAACAAGGACAGAGAGAGAACAAGGAGGAAGACGTGGGTAGCATTGAAGAGGCACTGCTTCTGATAGCTTCAAACTGAAGCTGAGGCGACTAAACCAAATATTGGAACAAAAGCAAAGAGTAGAAGAGAAAATGGTGTTAAACATTTTTCCTAATCCACACCCTTGATTTTCAATTTCACATCTAAGGACTCTGCATTCCTTATATTACAGAATCCCAGAACTGAACAGCATGGAATGACCCTTTTAAAAGAGCATTTGTTCCAGATGCTGCAACCTGGAGGCTCCATTCACATTTTGATAGGCTGAAGTCCTCAATCCTGTTTTGTGTGTCCATTGCATTTTTGCAAACAAATCAGGGATTCAGAGTTCTCTTGGAAACATTAAAAGGTCTAATTAACATTTGATTTTCATACCCACACATACAATTAGTGGAAGCCAAGTAGCAACTATTCTCCTTCAGGCAAAGTACGACCTTCCTGGTTCTCTGCTGTCTCTACTGGCAGACTTACCGAAGGCATTTGAGTTGACTACCTAGGATTTGATATAATCCATCTGCTTCCCATCTCCCCACCTGCCCATACAGAACAGTGAAAGTGAAAGTCGCTCAGTCATGTCTGACTCTGCAATCTCATGGTCTTCCCCATGCCAGTCCATGGAATTTTCCAAGCCGGAATACTGGAGAGGGTAGTCTTTCCCTTCTCCAGCGGATCTTCCCAACCCAGGGATCAAACCAGGTCTCCTGCATTGCAGGCAGTTTCTTTACCAGCTGAGCCACAAGGGAAGTCCAAGAATACTGGAGTGGATAGCCTAGCCCTTCTCCAGGGGATTTTCCTGACCCAGGAATCAAACCGGGGTCTCCTGCATTACAGGCAGATTCTTTACCAACTGAGCTATCAGGGAAGCCCAGTTCAGTTCAGTCCAGTAGCTCAGTTGTGTCCGACTCTTCGCGACCCCATGAATCGCAGCACTCTAGGCCTCCCTGTCCATCACCAACTCCCAGGGACCATAAAAAACAGAGACCAACACAAATCAAGGAAATGCCCAAGGTCACACAGAAAGTGTCTGTCACTGACCAGAGCAGAGTCCAGTGTTCTTTCCACTACCTCATTGTCAACCTGTAGTTGAGGATCTTTGTAATGAGAGATTTCTAAGCATAAGGGCTCTTGTCACAGCTCAGCCTATCCTGCCGTCCACAAACTTAGCCAGAGTCTCCACCCCTCTTGGATCTTTGGCCTCAGCTTTTGAGATTTCAGAATCACCTCAGAAGGGGGAGGGGCTGCACAGCTGACGGAGACCATCCTCCACATTCACACGGACGCCAAGGTCACACTCTCATGAATGAGAGGACCAACCCCAGAGGACAGTCTCCCTCCTGACTTTATGCTGTTCGGACCTAAAGACACATTCAAGCCCCGGGACCCTCCAGGGCTGCCGTTTGACTTGACTTTTTTTCATGCTGCTTCCCATGTCTCTGAACCAAACACTTCCACATCTCCCCGGATTTCAGTTGCTTCTCTTGTCTAGTTCTTAAGTTCACATCTGTGCCTTAGATGACTTTTTTTTTTTTTCTTTTTAACTCAATCCTTCACTCCCCTCTGCCCCAATCTCCAGCTGTCTTGTTTCCCCCCACCTTCTTTTTTCATTTCATTAGATTGAATTTTACCATGATTTCCTCTCAAGTTTTCTAGTTTAATCTGATGTTGACTTTGTGACAGTACTATTTTCTTTGACCCTTCACTGTAGCACTTACCATCTGGCTCAAGAATTTAAATGATTCTTTCTGTTTCTCTTCCTCTCTCTCGCTCTCTCTAATGCTATGTCTGCGCCCCTCTCTCCCACTTCTGCTGTGATTTTCTGGTCTAGCTCTTCTTCCTTTTTTCTTGCTCTTTGCCGGTTTCTCCTCTGTCATTTTTCATCATTTCTTTACTTCTCTGGCCTCTCTCTTGGCATTCTCTCATTCTCACTCTCGCTCTCTCCCTCTTTCAATCTTTCTACACTCCATGACAATTTCAGAGCCTTTATTTTCTCCTAGAGATACATGGGATAGGTTCCGGGTATGGCAAGAGCAGTGGGAAAGCTCATATTCTCAGCTCCGATTCTCATTCCCCATGGAGGGTATGTAGGACCATCTGCTTACAAAACCATGTGTGTTCCTCACAGGTTCTCCCTGCATTTTCTCCTCTCTCAGATTTCTCATCCTTTTATGCGTCCCTTTGGAAGGAATGATGCTAAAGCTGAAACTCTAGTACTTTGGCCACCTGATGCGAAGAGTTGACTCATTGGAAAAGACTCTGATGCTGGGAGGGATTGGGGGCAGGAGGAGAAGGGGACGACAGAGGATGAGATGTCTGGATGGCATCACTTACTCGATGGACGTGAGTCTGAGTGAACTCCGGGAGATGGTGATGGACAGGGAGGCCTGGCGTGCTGCAATTCATGGGGTCTCAAAGAGTCAGACACTACTGAGTGACTGAACTGAACTGAACTGAACTGAACGTGGGCTTTCTTCATACTGAAATAATCATGAATGAGAGTCAAGGGACCTGAAATAGCAGTCATTGACTGTCTGATTTTAAGAACTTGGGAGAGTTCCTTAACTTTTGATAGTCAAGGGACATTTCCATCCTTGCAAACCATGTGCCCTGAATAAAAATTAAAAATCAAAACAAAACAACAACAGAAAAACGGTGGAAGGTTATGTTACACAGGGAAATGGGGAGTATGCCAAATAGGTGAATGGAGGTTTAAAATTTCAGTTATATAATAAATAAGTCATGCCATTTGGCATAAGAAGTATGATCCATAATAACTTTGTATGGAGATGGAGACAGATGGTTACTAGACTTAGTGTGGTGTTTATTTTATAATGTATGCAAATGAGATATCATTATGTAGTACACTTGAAACTAACATAATATTATATTTCAACTCTATTTTTTAATTAAAGAAAATAAAAATAACTAGAAGCAAAAAAAGAGAAAAGGTTAAGCTAGAGAGGTGAGAAGGAGTTAGATGATGAACAAAAATGAGTGTGAAGTGTTTCACAAACCAAAATGCTAAATGATTTTTTAAAAATTCTGTCCCCTTTTGGATTTTAGCAAAATAATTTTAACTCTTGGAAAAAGAAATGGAGCTTTGAGAAGATTGGAAAAACATAAAGAAAGAGGAAAAAATTGTAGTCACTCGAGTTTCTGCTTGTGAGCCTTGAAGTGTTAAACTAGGGAATAAGCTGAAAACTATATATCAAGCTAGTGGTTGGATTATTATTGTCTATCCTTTTGTCTTCTCATGTATGGACACTCAATAATTAGTAATAATCAGATCCTTTCCAAACGTGAGATCCTAGTATGCCATCATTATCATAATTATATTTGAAGAGCAATTCAGTGCTTTGAAATGTTGCTCACATATCCTGTTTTATTTTATTCATGGTCATGGTTCTAATGATAAGATGAAAGGGAAGGGATGAAGGTTCTATCCTGTCTCCAATGTTTGAATCTGTAGGCCATTCATTTAGAGGCCTTTTACTTTTAGGGGAAGGTTGAGAAAATGATTGAGCAGTATCTGAATTTGGCACAGTAAACCTCTCAGAGGAAATTGTAGTAAAATGGGCCTGTGGGCAGTATGCAAACTGCCAATGCCCTCAGGCCCCAGTTAGCTGGATATTAGCCTCCCAAGATACTTCAAAGAACAGCTAGCTGCATAATGATCATTTCCACTGTCACTTATAAAAACCAAAAACTTCTGTCACAGACTTCGTATTTTCATTCCTCATCCAAGATTTGAATATACTCACATTTTCATATAAGGAAATAGAGATGCAGAGAGGTTAATTGGTTTCTTAGGGTCATCCAGCCAATAATAGGTGACATTTTAGTTTGAACCTAGGTCTACTCTGCTCAAAATTCATTTTTTCCCCATATCACAACACTGCTCATCTTTCAGGAAATAGGTGGAGGAAGAAAGGTAAAAATATGACCTCATATCACATGATTTACTATATTTTTCTTTTTTATCAATTGTGTTTCTTGTCTCTTCCAAAAATGATTCATCAACAGAGGATAAGAATCATTCAACAAATGAATATATGAATAATGACATCTTTACAAAGATCACTCATTCTGGAGGCAATAGACTGGTCCTTCCCCACGGCCTCTTCAAGTTTGAACATTTCAAGTAGATTTGGGGACGTTTTGAATATGTTTTACAGGGAGGAAAAATATCTCCTTATCAGGTCATCCTCATCTTATCAGGACACCTGCCAGACTGCAGTCAAATTGCCTATGAATAATTAAAAGCTAATTTCCATAAAGTGATTTGCTCTCCTTTATTGGTTCCTGAATTACCCTCAGATAAACTTCTCCTTAGAGGAATGTTGGCTGGCTTTAATGTATTTTAGGCCACCCACAATGGCCAAGCAAAGGTCCCCAGTGTCCAGAAAAGGGGATACAGGTGCAAGACCCAAAGCATATTGCTGCTTCAGAGAGGGGAAACAAGCCTTCTAGAGCTTACTGAGCTGAGCAGAGCACAGGAGGTGGTAGCAAAGCTGAAAGACAGAAGGCTTATATAACAATTGGAAGATGCTGAAAGACACCTTTGTGAGAGCTTGCTTTATGGTTTTTAAGCCCCCAACTATTCCACAAGGCTGCAAAGAGAAAGAGGGGGAGCTTCTGGTGCCATTCTTAAACTATGTCCACTCTGCCAAAGCTGGAAGAGATCTTGAGTTCAATTGATCTGAGAATGTATCTCTATTTTCTCTGCAGTTGGGGGGTTATTAAAACATTTCAAGTAGGAATCAAATAATCTTTCCCTAGCTTCCTGAGTTTCTTTCCTGGAATTCTCAGATTCCAAGGAATCATTATAATAATAGGTAGCAATATTGATGACTTACCAAGTGCCAGGAACTTTTCTAAGTAGTTTAGGGATTTAAGTGTATTCGATCTTCATAAACCCTTGAGGTAGATTCTATTATTATTATTCCCATGTACTGAGGAGGAAACTGTGGCAAAAAGAATTTAAGAAACTTAAGATCTTACATTGGGTCTGAAGCAGAACTGGAATTTGAAGTCTGGAAGTCTATATTCTTTATCATATGCCAGCCTGCCCCTCAAGTAAATTGAAAAAGATGGCCCTATCTCTTTGTGGGTAAAATGGAATGCTGTAATTTTTTAAAGCATTGTAAACATTGTACAGGTGTACAACATATACAGACATTTTACTGACACATCAACCTCCCAGTTTTACCCATACCACCCTCACTCACTCCTTCATCTATCTACCTACCATACCACCCTCACTCACTCCTTCATCTATCTACCTACCCACCCATTTACCTACATCTTTAATGTGTGGGGAGGTGTTTAGAACATCCTACAGAGTGGTTGCAAAACAATGACCAAAAGTAAGCCAAATTCAAAAGTAGCCCTGAGTTTTCTCTGGTGTGAAGTTCTAGATGGTACCATCCTTCATGCCCATTAACTTTGATTGCTCAGATTTCAAGAATTGTGTAATTATTTGCTGGTGGCATTCTGTGCCTCATTAGCAATGTCAGTGTAAGAGGCAGGCAGGGGGAACTGCAGCAACGCTTTTTCAATTCACTTGCCGGGTAGGCTGGCATATGACGAGGAGTTTAGACCTTCAGCCTTCACATTCCAGTTCTGCTTCAGCCCCAGTGTATGATCTTAAGTTGCTTAAACTCTTTCTGCCACAATTTCCTCCTCAGTACTCTTCTGCTGCGATGTGCACAGAGAAAAAGAAATGTTAAATGAAGAACCTCTGACTCCACTGATCAAATACAGTGTCCAGAATATGTTTGCTAAAACCAATATCCAGTTCCCATTATTAGCAAGCTTTCCTGAAAAATGGAAGGCCATTCTGAATGAGGTCGATGGACTGAGAAATAGACCAGAGTAAAATACCTTAAGATTTGGATGGGAAAGTCATGTGGCCACAGTATTTCACTATTAGAAAACCTAAAAAAAAAATGGCCTTTTTAGATAAAAAATGACTAGTGAAATAAGATGAACTTATGGTTAGTTTATTAATAGTAAGAGATGAGACTTAGTTGGGACCCTAAAGACCTCAAATAATGAGTTTATTTCTAATACTTCATAAGCTTATGGGCATTTATTTTTAATTGACAAAAATAATAAGTTAATAGTGTTTGAATCAAAACTGGAATCAATAGTGTCATTCATTTACAACAGTATAATGATAAGAACAAGGGCATCTTTTTTAAGATACACAAGTGAAAAAATTATTTGGGGCTTCTTAAGTCTCATTGCATACTGTTATGTTGAGAAATATCAGGGGTGAAATAGAACCAAAAAGTTTCTTGTGTCCATGCTACACATTCAGTGCAATGCTTAGCTAGCACTGAAAAGCAAGAGCCTGAAGAAGAAAGCGGTTTCTATTGCCAACACAAAGAGCATTGTCAGGACTTTCATGTTCTAGAGAATCACAGAAGTCTTTATGTAGAATGACATTAAATGACAGAACTGTCTCCATGGATGGGATTTTTTTCAATATCTGTGCTAACCAGTGAGATGGACACTCGTCACTGGCTATTGAGCTCTCGAAATATAGCTAGAGTGATTGAGGGGTCAAATTTTTAAGATTTCATTAGGTTGCATTTGAATATTCACAATGTGTCCACTAGCTGCTCTAGTGAACAGGGTCTCCCAATCATCAGGCTGCCTCTGAGGATTCTAAGAGGGGAGATAAATGCTGATTCTGTGCTTACATGTAGGCGTAGCTCTGGGGACTCTATATCTGCTCACACAGGCAGCACTTAAGTGATCCCTGTCCTTATCTACCAAAAAAAAGTCACTTTACTCTTGGATTAATGGGAGTCAAAATTCTCAGTCCACTAATATCAACAGAATCCATTTTATCTTGCTCACATGATGAAACATGATAAGGAAATTGAATCTCGCTACCCCTTGAAACCTACCCTCTCCTCAGGAATTTATGTTGGAAAGAAGAGAGAAAAGAACTCATATGCCCTGAAGCCTATTTTGGGGGTACAAAAACTGTATTCTTGAAAACCTTTTTGAAATGTAATAATGTTCCTTAACAGGGTGAACACATATGATAAGAGAGACTCATTAAAACTGTCGCAGTTACTAATTTATCAGGTGAGCTAGCCTTCTGGGATGTGATTTAGGGCCAGTAAATTGCTTTAAGTACCTTTGTCACTTCCAAAATGTTAGTGGAAAAAGAGAACTTAGAGTTGATTTAGTCTTAAAACTTTCCTTTTACAAGTGGGGAAACTGGGGTTCAGAAAAAATGGAATGACTCATTCAGAGTCAGTTACAAGTGGCAGCTTGTGGTAAAATGTAGCTTTCCTAAATTCTAGCCTAATTCCTGTTCTAATGCACTCAGAGTCTCACCCGGGAATATGCAGACAACCAATACATTTTATATGAGTGTGCAAATTCTTATTAACTCAGTGGAATTTGGAGCTCTGTATGCTAATCCCTAAGTCTGCATCTCGGAGAAGGCAGTGGCACCCCACTCCAGTACTCTTGCCTGGAAAATCCCATGGATGGAGGAGCCCACTAGCCTGCGGTCCATGGGGTGGCTAAGAGTCGGACATGGCTGAGTGACTTCACTTTCACTTTTCACTTTCATGCTTTGGAGAAAGAAATGGCAACCCACTCCAGTGTTCTTGCCTGGAGAATCCCAGGGGCGGGGGAGCCTGGTGGGCTGCCATCTATGGGGTCACACAGAGTTGGACACGACTGAAGTGACTTAGCAGCAGCAGCAAGTCTGCATCTAACCCTGATGGGAAAAACTCCAACCCTCCATACTGGTGATAACTGTCATGTGGGTGGGAGAAATGGCACATCACATATACCAAGGATTGCCATCCCTGTTTTCAAGTTTTTTTTTGCGGATGTGCCTTGAGAAACAGGAGAATCTGGGCTAGTAAAATTCATAAAAGATATATTTAAGAAAGGTATTAGGGGAAGATTATATTCCATCTTCTGTTAGCATATTTTAGGGAAAACATTGAGAAGGAAAATAGTACTTCCCTGGAATAAGGAAACCTGGATTCCAGTCTCTGGTCCAATCTATACTTGCTGTGTGTTTATGGAAAAGCTAATTTACTTCTCTGAAGTCCTAATTACTATTTTGTAAACTATAAATAAAAAACAAACCAAAAACCCACTTCTCAAATTTGCTATGAGAAGTGCATGAGATTGATGGATATAACCCCTCCATTGGGGCAAAGCATATGACAGGTACATAATAGAGTATCTCCTCTTTCTTCTGTAAGTCTGTATTCATTCACAAGTTCCCTAAACATGGAATTTTCCACTAAATAGTATCTTCATCATTCATATCCCAAGCTTGTATTCACCTCCACATGCCATATTATGGCACCCATGGGGATAAAAACATAGAGAACCATCAATGTCTTTATAAGACCATAACCTACAACAAACAAAAATACATGAAGGGAACTTACAACTAGGGTAATAAACACACTCCGCCCCAGCCCAGATTATCTGAGTCTGAGTGTCCTCTGAGTCTCTTCTTTGAAATGTCTTCAGGGCATTCTCATTGCTGGGAAAGGTAGGTATCTCCTAACTGGTTTTTCCCCAACTGTCCTCCCTGTGTGCTCCTTGATATAGTGTTACTGATATCTTACCACCTCGGTATCCTCATTTGAGCATCACTTGCATTATTAATCTCTTCATCATTTCAAAAAACTTAAATAAGTCCTATACTTGGTACTTACCAAAGGGGATATGATGGTGGTAAATACAGACACGGTCCCAAAGTTCATGAAACTTAAATCCAGTGAGGAAGAAAGCAGATTAACTGAGCTTGGAGAAGTGAACACATTCTCACCTGTGTTCTTGGTTCCTTGGAGTACCACCAACTGGATGGAAGAGAGAACAGCCGTCTCCTCTTAATTTCCACACATCATAATCTCTTCTCTTGTGCATCGCCATCTTTTCCTTTCCCTTTTAATGTGCAATCCTTGTGATTATCTTGCTAGACTTTCTTTCCAAACAATGCACAGACTTATCTCACCAAGATGTTTCCTGTGCTGTAAAGCATCAGCTGTGGCTGTGCCATCGACCGCCTAATCAGAGCACAGCCTAATTACAGACATGCTGTGTGTGATTCTCTACCTTGATCAGATAATCAGAGATAACTCATTACTCAGATAGTGAAGGAGAAGGGTGTATTATGAGAGTGGTGCTCTGCAACAATAACCCTGATAGAGTGTGCAGGATATCTTGATGGGGGTCAGGGAGGGGGAAATTCTGGGTCAGACTGATACTAAACTAGACTTTAAGGAATGGCAGTCCATCGATGAGAGGTCCAAAAAGAAGATAGACTGTGTCAAAACTAAAAATTATTGGCATTGCAGATATTGATTTGTATAGAACATCCAAGCAACACATTCTCTTTTTTAAAGGAAGGTTCGCCTGTGCAGTATTTGCTGGCCAACACTATTACAGCTTTATTTAGATTTGTATGAAGGAACCATCTGTTTCAGCTCACAGGAGGGTTCAAAACTAAAAATTATTGGCATTGCAGATATTGATTTGTATAGAACATCCAAGCAACACATTCTCTTTTTTAAAGGAAGGTTCGCCTGTGCAGTATTTGCTGGCCAACACTATTACAGCTTTATTTAGATTTGTATGAAGGAACCATCTGTTTCAGCTCACAGGAGGGCCAGGTCTGCATCACAGGCATCCCCCCTCAAGGTCCAATCACAGCACCTGATGCAAAAGTTTCCTGATGTGATGCTTGACTGAAAGCTAATGACAGGGAACAGTTCATTTTTCAAAGCGTGCTTTTCCTCAGGAGCAAGTGTGCTCTTCGATGATTGCTTTTCTCCTCCCTGCAGCCCACAGAAATAACATGAAGAGCAGAGAGCCTGGGAAACCAGGATGGTTCTCCATTTATTCTTTTTTGTATTTATTCCTTCATCAATACAATAAATGCATGGTGATACCTGCTATTTGGGATGCTGCAGAGATCCCTCTGATCAAGGCAGATGGGATTTTCAAGATTTCATGTAGAGAAAGGAGACAATCAAATATGCACAGTTTTTTTTTTTTTTTTTTTTTTTTTAAGACGTACTACCAGATGTGTATAAGAGACAGTAAGTGATCCCTGTCCTTATCTACCAAAAAAAAGTCACTTTACTCTTGGATTAATGGGAGTCAAAATTCTCAGTCCACTAATATCAACAGAATCCATTTTATCTTGCTCACATGATGAAACATGATAAGGAAATTGAATCTCGCTACCCCTTGAAACCTACCCTCTCCTCAGGAATTTATGTTGGAAAGAAGAGAGAAAAGAACTCATATGCCCTGAAGCCTATTTTGGGGGTACAAAAACTGTATTCTTGAAAACCTTTTTGAAATGTAATAATGTTCCTTAACAGGGTGAACACATATGANAAAGAGAGAGACTGGGTGGCCATTTCCCATTGTGTGGTCGTAGACAGATTCTCTTTAAGCTGAGGCCCTAATATCAAGAAGTTTGCCTTGCAAAATTCCGGTGAAATGTGTATTCCAAGCAGAGGGAACACCCAGAGCCAACTTCCTAGAGTCAGAAGTCCTCTGTTGTGTTTGAGGTGTGAGAATGCCAGTGAGACTGGAGCAGAGAATGGTGTGAGGTGAAGATGGAATGGCAGGCAAGGGGCAGGTCACATAGGACCATGTACCATAGGATTAAGGGTTTGATCGTTTCTCTGTGTATCATGAGTTCAAACATGAGAATGAACACGATCTGATTCAAATGGAGCCCATCACAGTCAGACTCCCATGAAAGATGTCTGGCTATGCTTCTGCTACTCAGTTTTGCCTCTCTCTAAATGAGGACCCAGGATCTGGCTTTAAACACTCCAAAAGAGAGAAATAAAATAAGATTTGAAGCTCTACTGTGTATTTCTGCAAACCTTCCCTGATTTCTCCTCCCTTTCTCTCAGGCCAGGGTCGGTAGCCTCCTCAGGAATATCAGTGCCTCAGGCACTTTTATGATGCTGGGTTGCTGTTATCTGTTAACAGACCTGCCAGGCTGCTTCTCTCCTTTGAGTGTAAATTACTCGAGGTCTCAGGTCAATGATGCGACCTCTCTGTGTTCCCAGACCTGAGTCAGAGATTGACCCATTGTGTGTCCTTGGTAATTGGCCCCGGACCATGCGTTCTGTTTCACCCTCTATGATTGTCGCATCATAGTTTTACCTCTAGGGAGCTCAGAGTTTCCATTTATTTCTCTGCCCTTTCCTGAACTTCTGTCTTTTCCGGAAACTCCCTTAAACCTCCTGCATGGCAACCTAGGATGCTTCTTCTTCTCTCTCCTTCACTGGGGATTGGATTTATATCTTGACATGATAGCTTTCTGAGTCCATCTTTACTCCTGCTCCATGTTCTCTCACAGTTATCTCCCCTACTACAAGCTTTGCACATTTAATCCCATCTTGGCTAACAAAGTAATTATATTTGAATCATTCATTAAAAACACTTATTGAAGACCTGTTATGTCAGGCATTTTGATAGTGGCAATTCAAGTTGACAAAGGTGACCACTAGGCTCAAGAAGCTAGTTGGGGATAGAGTCTGGTAACCAGATATAATACAAGAGAAATACTAGAACCAGGAAATCAGTGGGATATACATAGAGAATCACCAAATTCAGCCTGTATGTTGCCTATATGTGATCTGTAGTGGGGATGCAGAATGAAACCACAGAAAGCTTCCTGGAGGAAGTATCATCCATGGTGAAATGAGAATTGTGGGTACAGGTAAGAGTTAGCTAGGAAGCAGAGAGTTTGTGGCACTGAGAAGGAAGGCAAGTGCTCTGCAGGCAGGGCAAATAGGAAAGGGGCCTCTAGCAGTGGATAAAGCTGGATGTGTTACTCATCAGAAACATGAAGGGGAACCAGGGGTAGCAATATAAGGGACTGCAGTGGCTAAGAAAGAGAACAGGGTGGACAGGGAGAAGGACAAGAGGAAAGACCCTGGGGCTAGAGCTTGGAAGGGCTTACTTTACAAAATTCACATTCAGGAGTGTTCGCCATTAAGATAATATTTATATGTTTGTATTTTAATTGGTGAATAATTGCTTTACTATGTTGTGTTGGTTTGCTTATATGTTCTCTCCCATATAATGTGGTTCAGTCGTAATTATATGCATACCCCCATCATCTATAGCCCCCTAAATGTATTCTCGATTGACAGACCTATTTGTTTATTTGGTTGTGTGTCTGCATGCTAAGTTGCTTCAGAGTGTGCCTCTTTGTGATCCTATGGGCTGTAGCCCCCAGGTTCCTCTGTCCACGGGATTCTCCAGGCAAGAGTACTGGAGTGGGCTGCCTTACCTTCCTGCAGGGCATCGTCCCACCCTGGGAAGACCTCTTACTTCTCCTGCGTTGGCAGGCGGGTTCTTCACCACTAGTGCCGCCTGCTTGGTATATCTAACCCAGAATCTTCCATGCAGGAAAACAAGTAATGACACATTAAAGGTCACGTTGCTCCTAGAACACCCTCCCTTAAAGGCAAAAAGAGTGGACTCGTAATCTTGGGGAGTCTTGGGCATGACCCAAAGTGTCTATACCATAAGCATAACTTATTTGCTATATATAGCTTAGTGGTCTGAATTGTGGGTTTGAAAGTTAGACCATACAGGTTCAAGGTAATGCTTAAGTCCTCTGTATCTCAATTGTCAGTGCTGATTTGGGGCAAATAATTAAGCCTTTCTGAACTTCCGTTTATTCATCTGTAGCTAGAGATGGTTATATTATTTTTAAAGTAAAGTGAAACTCAGGGCTTATTAAACAAGTCTCTGTGCCTGGCAGTATGATCAACCTTCACAGGTTTATCTGACTTACTTCTAGAGGGTATTTTGCAGAATTAGATACTGCAATTGAATAAGTAAGAAATATCTCAAGGTAACAAAACTAGTAAATGTTAGACCTGGCATTTTACTCAAATTTATTTCTGTAAAAATGTGTATGTTGGCTTATTAAACAAGTCTCTGTGCCTGGCAGTATGATCAACCTTCACAGGTTTATCTGACTTACTTCTAGAGGGTATTTTGCAGAATTAGATACTGCAATTGAATAAGTAAGAAATATCTCAAGGTAACAAAACTAGTAAATGTTAGACCTGGCATTTTACTCAAATTTATTTCTGTAAAAATGTGTATGTTTTAAGTTAAATACTGTTCAGTTAAAGTGGTGTGACACTCTGGTAAAGTGTTTCAACCCTGCTGTTACAGTCCATGTGGGCACTCACCTTGATTTAAGAGGTGAAGACTTAAGAGGTCAAGGCCTGAGAGCACATTCAGAGGCACAGTCCGCATTCTGCAGGAGAAGAATCAAAGGAGGCGCAGAGAGAACAGGCAGATAAGGTGTGGCAGTTCAGTTAGAGGCAGTGAGGAGACAGACATGAGGCCTCAATAAGGTGAGGATGCAGGTATCAACTGGGCAAGAGAGAGGGGGTGGAGGGGAAAGAAGAAGAAGATTCATGGACAGTCACAGCTGAGCATTTTACCTGTCAAAAAAGTTACTTTGACCTGCACATTTAGGCTATAAAAATATATCTTCAATCAAGAAGAGCAGGGCTCTTTCCAAGGACAAATCAAGGCAGCATCTTCTGCTTGTCTCATAAAATTAATTCGAAACACACACACTCGCACACATCCTAGAGGCCTGGACAGAGTGGAAATCCTTTTATAACCTTGCATCATCTGAGTTAGGTGGGAGGCACTGATTAGGGACTCCAGATTGGCTGGATCTGCCTTCAATAAAATGAAAGAACACGTGAAGCAGTGGCAGAAAGGCAATAGAACTTGGCAGTTCTAATTTGCCTCTGTTGCTTTGTTTTTAAACCTATATTAGTAATTATTGTTATAAGATATAGGAATAAAAATACATTTATATACATGCATTAACTACTCTTTCATTATGCATCATGAAAAGTGCTAAACAAAGTTATATATGTTATCTAATTTAATCCTCATAATAAGTATATGAGACAGGTACCATCATTAGCCTAATTTCACATGTGAAAAAATACTGAAAATATACATCTCTTCTCTATGTGTCCATTTAAAAGATATTCCTTAACATGGAAAAGGCAAGAAGAAATTGTACTAGAATTAGTTTAAAAGGATTAAAGTTAGATTGCCAGTTCCATCCTACCTTACCTGTGGTTCAGTTCAGTTCAGTTACTCAGTCGTGTCTGACTCTTTGCGACCCCATGGACTGTAGCGCGCCAGGCCTCCCTGTCCATCAGCAACTCCCAGAGTTGATCAAACTTGTGTGCATTGAGTCAGTGATGCCATCCAACGATCTCATCCTCTGTTGTCTCCTTCTCCTCCTACCTTCAATCTTTCCCAGCATCAGGGTCTTTTCCAGTAAGTCAGTTCTTCACATCAGGTGGCCAAAGTACTAGAGTTTCAGCTTCAGCATTAGTTCTTCCAATGAATATTCAGGGTCGATTCAATCCTTTAGGATTGACTGGTTTGATTTCCTTGCAGTCCAAGGGACTCTCAAGAGTCTTCTCCAACACCACAGTTCAAAAGCATCAATTCATCATTGCTCAACTTTCTTTACAGTCCAACTCTCATATCCATACATGAGTAGTAGAAAAACCATAGCTTTGTTTGACTAGATGGACCTTTGTCAGCAAAATAATGTCTCTGTATTTTGATATGCTGTCTAGGTTGATCATTGCTTTTCTTCCAAGGAGCAAGTGTCTTTGAATTTCATGGCTGCACTCAGCATCTGCAGTGATTTTGGGACCCAAGAAAATAGAGTCTGCCACTGTTTGCATTGTTTCCCCATCTATTTGCCATGAAGTGATGAGATCGATGCCATGATCTTAGTTTTTTGAATGCTGAGTTTTAAGCCAGCTCTTTCACTTTAATCAAGAGGCTCTTTAGTTCCTCTTCACTTTCTGCCATAAGGGCAGTGTCATCTGCATATCTGAGGTTATTAATATTTCTCCTGGAAATCTTGATTCCAGCTTGGACATGGAACAGAAGACTGGTTCCAAATTGGGAAATAAGTATGTCAAGGCTGTATACTGTCACCCTGCTTATTTAATTTATATGCAGAGTATATCCTGCAAAATGCCGGATTAGATGAAGCACAAGCTGGAATCAAGATTGTCAGGAGAAATGTCAATAACCTCAGATACCTTACCTGTGGAACCTCTTGTAACACTAGTCACACTTTGTAATATCTCCCAATTATATCCATTTCTCTCCATCTCTAACACTTATACCCTAAAGCCAAGCCACTGTTACATTTTGTTTGGAACTTTACAATCTCCCTCTGTTTTAGCATTCTACTCTAGCACCATTTACTATGTCTTCTTTCCAACACTTTATACAAACTGCACCTAGAGTGATTATAGATGGAAAGGTAGCAGTGATGACTCATGTTGCTTGCCAGTCTGGATAGAAGAGAGTGCCATTATCTAATATGTAGGAGTCATCAGATTTTTGAGGGAGAGAAGTAGCCAGATCTTACTCATGGTGAGTTTGAGGTATGATATGCTCTGTATTGTCAAGGCTATGGTTTTTCCAGTGGTCATGTATGGATGTGAAAGTTGGACTATAAAGAAAGCTGAGTGCCAAAGAATTGATGCTTTTGAACTGTGGTGTTGGAGAAGACTCTTGAGAGTCCCTTGGATTGCAAGGAGATCCAACAAATCCATCCTAAAGGAGATCAGTCCTGAGTGTTCATTGGAAGGACTGATGTTGAAGCTGAAACTCCAATACTTTGGCCACCTGATGTGAAGAACTGACTTACTGGAAAAGACCCTGATGCTGGGAAAGATTGAGGGCAGGAGGAGAAGGGGACGACTGAGGGTGAGGTGGTTGGATGGCACACTGACTCAATGGACATGGGTTTGGGTGGACTCCGGGAGTTGGTAATGGACAGGGGGGCCTGGCATGCTGCGGTTCATGGGGTCACAAAGAGTTGAAGATGACTGAGAGAATGAACCGAACTGATGCTCTATACTGGGCTTCCCAGGTGGCTTGGTGGATCTGCCTGCCAATGCAGGAATTGCAGGAGATTCAGTTTCATTCATTGGGTTGGGAAGATCCTCTGGAGAAGGCAATGGCAACCCACTCCAGTATTCTTTGCCTGGAAAATTCCATCTACAACCTACAGGGTTGCAAAAAGTCGGACATGACTGAGCACACACACATACCAGCTTTGGGTGCCCTGCTTCATGCATCAAATTTGTGCTGGCCACCTATTTCACATATGGTAATATACATACTTCAACACTATTCTCTCATATTGTCCCACTCTTGCCTTCTCCCATAGAGTCCAAAAGCCTGTTCTTTACATCTGTGTCTCTTTTGCTGTTTTGCATATAGGGTCACTGTTACCATCTTTCAAAGTTCATACATATGCATTCAGTTCAGTTCAGTTCACTCACTCAGTCATGCCCGACTCTTTGCAACCCCAATGAATTGCAGCATGCCAGGCCTCTCTGTCCATCACCAACTCTTGGAGTTTACTCAGACTCACGTCCAACGATGCCATCCAGCCATCTCATCCTCTGTCATCCCCTTCTCCTCCTGCCCCCAATCCCTCCCAGCATCAGAATATTTGCAGAGTCAGCTCTTTGCATGAGGTGGCCAAAGTACTGGAGTTTCAGCATCATTCCTTCCAAAGAACACCCAGGACTGATCTCCTTTAAATGGACTGGTTGGATCTCCTTGCAGTCCAAGGGACTCTCAAGAGTCTTCTCCCAACACCACAGTTCAAAAGCATCAATTCTTCGTCACTCAGCTTTCTTCACAGTCTAACTCTCACATCCATACATGACCACAGGAAAAACCATAGCCTTGACTAGACGGACATTGGTTGGCAAAGTAATGTCTCTGCTTTTGAATATGCTCTCTAGGTTGGTCATAACTTTCCTTCTAAGGAGTAAGCGTCTTTTAATTTCATGGCTGCATTCACCATCTGCAGTGATTGTGGAGCCCCCAAAAATAAAGTCTGACACTGTTTCCACTGTTTCCCCATCTATTTCCCATGAAGTGATGGGACCAGATGCCATGATCATAGTTTTCCAAATGTTGAGCTTTAAGCTAACTTTTTCACTCTCCTCTTTCACTTTCATCAAGAGGCTTTTTAGTTCCTCTTCACTTTCTTCCAGAAAGGTGGTGTCATCTGCATATCTGAGGTTATTGATACTTCTCCCCACAATCTTGATTCCAGCTTGTGCTTCTTCCAGCCCAGCGTTTCTCATGATGTACTCTGCATAGAAGTTAAATAAGCAGGGTGACAATATACAGCCTTGACGTACTCCTTTTCCTATTTGGAACCAGTCTGTTGTTCCATGTCCAGTTCTAACTGTTGCTTCCTGACCTGCATATAGGTTTCTCAAGAGACAGGTCAGGTGGTCTGGTATTGCCATCTCTTTCAGAATTTTCCACAGTTTATTATGATCCACACAGTCAAAGGCTTTGGCATAGTCAATAAAGCAGGAATAGATGTTTTTCTGGAACTCTTCCTTTTTCATGATCCAGCGGATTTTGGCAATTTGATCTCTGGTTCCTCTGCCTTTTCCAAAACAAGCTTGAACATCTGGAAGTTGACAGTTCACCTACTGCTGAAGCCTGGCTTGAAGAATTTTGAGTATTACTTTACTAGTGTGTGAAATGAGTGCAATTGTGCGGTAGTTTGAGCATTCTTTGGCATTTCCTTTCTTTGGGATTGGAATGAAAAGTGACCTTTTCCAGTCCTGTGGCCACTGCTGAGTTTTCTAAATTTGCTGGCTAATTGAGTGCAGTACTTTGACAGCATCATCTTTCAGGATTTGAAATAGCGCAACTGGAATTCCTTTTCTTCCACTAGTTTTGTTCATAGTGATGCTTTCTAAGGTCCACTTGACTTTACATTCCAGGATGTCTGGCTCTAGGTGAGTGATCACACCATCGTGATTATCTTGGTCATGAAGATCTTTTTTTGTCCAGTTCTGTGTATTCTTGCCACCTCTTCTTAATATCTCTGCTTCTGTTATACTCTATATTATCTTAAATTTTCTTTTTACTCTACCTTCACCCACTTAGGTGAATTGTTGTGGTTTAACCAATAAGAACCTGCTGTATTGCACAGGGAACAGTGCTCAACATTTTGTGGCAATTGGATGGGAGGCATATTTTGAGGAGAATGGATATATGTGTATGTATCGCTGAGTTGCTCTGCTGTACACTTGAAACCATCACATCATTAATTAGCTAGTGTTGTTCTTGTTATTTAGTTGCTAAGTTGTGTCCAACTTTTTGCAGCCCCATGGAGTCCAGCCCTCCAGGCTCCTCTGTCCATTGGATTTCCCAGGCAAGAACACTGGGGGACTTTGCCATTTCCTTCTCCAGGGGATCTTCCTGACCCAGGGATTAAACCCACATCTCCTGCACTGGTAGTGGCATTCTTTACCGCTGAGATACCAGGGAACCACAGCTATACTCCATTGTAAAATAAAAAGCTAAAAAATAAATAAATAAGAAAACATACATGGCTTTGTGTAATACCATACAGACACTGGCTTCCCACCGGGGACTAGTGTAGGAATATAGGGCTTCCCAGGTAGCTCAGATGGTACATCATCTTCCTGAAATGCAAGGGACCCAGGTTCAGTCCCCGGGTTGGGAAGATCCCCTGGAGGAGGACTGACAACCCACTCTAGTATTCTTGCCTGGAGAATCCGATAGATAGAGGTCGCTGGCAGGTTACAGTCCATGGAGTCGAAAAGAGTTAGACACAACTGAGCAACTTAGCACACATAGGGACATAGTTGCTGTTACAAGGGCTGATTTCTTTTCTGTCATGCACCACACAGTCTATGGAAGATTTTGAAATAAATACATGCCTGAAGCTCTTTAGAGGATAGCTGCCTTGAAAATATTAATTAAGGTAAATAAGTGGGCAAACAGGCCCTTCCTGTCTTATGAGTCTGTTTCCCTTTCTTGACTTCCATAAAAAAGATGGTTTTTAAAAAAATTCAGTTTATTTCCTAGGTACAAGCCCTGTTGTTTGAAATAAGATGTGTGAGGGGCTCATTCAGAAGAGGGTATCAGAAATATACCCACTAATATCACTTCATGGTAAATAGAAGGGGAAAAATCAGAAATAGTGACAGACTTTATTTTCTTGGGCTCCAAAATCACTGTGGATGATGACTGCAGCCATAAAATTAAAAACTCTTCCTCCTTGAAAGAAAAGCTATGACACACCTAGACAGCATACTAGAAAGCAGAGACATCACTTTGCTAATGAAGGTACATATAGTTAAAACTATGATATTTCTAGTAGCCATGTACAGATGTGAAAGTTGGACCATAAAGAAGTCTGCATGACAAAAATTAATGCTTTCAAATTGTGGTGCTGGGGAAGACGAGAGTCCCTGGGATAGCAAGGAGATCAAACCAGTTAATTCTAAAGGAAATCAACCCTGAATATTCATTGGAAAGTCTGATCCTGAAGATCTAATATTTTAGTCACCTGATTCGAAGGGCTGACTCATTGGAAAAGACCTTGATGCTGGGAAACATTGAAGGCAAGAGGACAAGGGGAAGACAGAGGATGAGATGGTGGGATGGCATCACTGACTCAATAGACATGAGTTTGAGTAAACTCCAGGAGGTAGTTCCTGAAGATCTAATATTTTAGTCACCTGATTCGAAGGGCTGACTCATTGGAAAAGACCTTGATGCTGGGAAACATTGAAGGCAAGAGGACAAGGGGAAGACAGAGGATGAGATGGTGGGATGGCATCACTGACTCAATAGACATGAGTTTGAGTAAACTCCAGGAGGTAGTGAAGGACAGGGAAGCCTGCAGTCCTTGGGATCGCAAAGAGTTGGACACGACTAAGTGACTGAACAACAATGTATTCTAAATTCTAACTCCACTTCTAAGGCAGGATGCAAGACCAGAGAATACTGAAAGGAATGATAATTTGGGTACATAGCAATCCACAAGGCTTGTCACAGAAATCTGCATTATTATAAGAGTGTTTCTAGTGGATAAAAGCTTGTTGTTCAAAAGTGGACCAGAGAATGCTATCAGTATTAATTATTCCTCCCTTATCCTCAACATCTTAGATGAACATTATTAATTATTCCTTCTTTATTCTCAACATCTTAGATGAATTGCCCCTAGAACAATTTAGCACTAGACTTATTCTATGTCATATTAGATAAATATATTGTTTTTAGAGCTGTCTTCTCTGCTAAATTAAAATAACAGAATTAATGCCTGTTGATTATCAAGTGCCGACTTTATACCAACCACTGGCCTAGGGATATTACATGTATGTATGCATATTAATTTATTTCAGTCATGTCTGACTCTTTGCGACCCTATAGACAGTAGCCCAGCAGGCTCTTCTGTCCATGGGATTCTCCAGGCAAGAACACTGGCATAGGTTGTCATTTCCTCCTCCAGGGGATCTTCCCAATCCAAAGATCGAACCCACATCTCTACATCTCCTGCACTGGCAAGCAGATTCTTTACCACTAGCACCACCTTGGAAGTCCATTACATGTAAATGCTCCTTCAATTCTCACAGTACCTCTGTTAGACACAGTAATTTCACTTCACACACAGTGAAGGCGAGAGTCTGAGATTTAAATTCACTTGTTCCGAACTTGGTGGCTAATACATGAAGAGGCCTTGATTCAGATACACATCCATTTGTCTAATATACTGAATTCAAGGACTAAAAAAAAACCTTAGTATGTTCATAGGGCCAATCATATGTAACCAGTAGAAATTTATCACATCCATGGTCAAAACTCCTTCTCAAAATATTCTTCTCAGATAGATGAGGATAAGAGAACGGGTAACATCTACGTGGAAACACATGATGCTGGTAGAGCCGGACTTCACACTCAGTCCTTTTGTCTGATTCAGACTATTTCTGTAGGCCCCACCCTTCTTCCCAGCACTGCTGCATGCCCAGAGACTTGCTTGGGAAGTTACCATTCAACATATATCCTCTCCTTGGCGTCAATTCCCATTCCTTCCATAAAGATGGGAGGAATTCCATAGGAAGTAGTAATTTCTCCATGATCGGCGATCACAGCACGCAGCTAATTATAGAAATAAATAACTGGTGACTGGGACCATCTGTCCTTCCTTTGGCAAACACCTTGCTTTGCTGTGAAATCAGTGCCGCCTATGACCTGTGGGCCCCTCAGAGATGCAGGGTTGCCCCCTCCTCATTCAGAGGTTGACTCCTTTGTTACTCCCAAGCCACAGTCACAAGCCTTGGGCTGTCACATGTCCCTAGAGAGAGACAGTTAATGAAGCCAGTTACATTCCTGAGCTCTTTCTGTAGCTGAGGGAAAAGAGAGCAGAGCCAGGGCCAGGGCCTCAGTCCCTGGGGGTGTCATTGTGAGCACCAGGTTTGTGCATGGCAGTCGCTCTGATGTCTGTCTTTCTGGGCCAAGGGCAACACGCACTTCAACTCACGCTGTTCCCTCCCCCTGGCAGAGACACTTAGGCCTACTCCATCCAGTAGCAGCATGCATGTATTATTGTATACATGTATTGTATATGTATAGTATGCCCAGAGACTTGCTTGGGAAGTTACCATTCAACATATATCCTCTCCTTGGCGTCAATTCCCATTCCTTCCATAAAGATGGGAGGAATTCCATAGGAAGTAGTAATTTCTCCATGATCGGCGATCACAGCACGCAGCTAATTATAGAAATAAATAACTGGTGACTGGGACCATCTGTCCTTCCTTTGGCAAACACCTTGCTTTGCTGTGAAATCAGTGCCGCCTATGACCTGTGGGCCCCTCAGAGACGCAGGGTTGCCCCCTCCTCATTCAGAGGTTGACTCCTTTGTTACTCCCAAGCCACAGTCACAAGCCTTGGGCTGTCACATGTCCCTAGAGAGAGACAGTTAATGAAGCCAGTTACATTCCTGAGCTCTTTCTGTAGCTGAGGGAAAAGAGAGCAGAGCCAGGGCCAGGGCCTCAGTCCCTGGGGGTGTCATTGTGAGCACCAGGTTTGTGCATGGCAGTCGCTCTGATGTCTGTCTTTCTGGGCCAAGGGCAACACGCACTTCAACTCACGCTGTTCCCTCCCCCTGGCAGAGACACTTAGGCCTACTCCATCCAGTAGCAGCATGCATGTATTATTGTATACATGTGTTGTATATGTATAGTATCGTTAGAGATTCTCTCTACCTTGCTCACTTTGGAAACAGCTAGTTCTACTTCAATTCCCAGACTTCTGACTATGTGATATTAGATAAATTGTTGTACTGCTTTGAGCCTCATTTTCCTCAGATGCAATTTGGGAGAAATAATAGGCCTATCTATTAGGGCTGTTTTAAGAAGTATATGAGACATAATACATGGTAAATATAGTACATAGGAAGCACTCAATATCTTGTGACTTTCATTCATCAGAAATGGACACTCTAGTTAAAATAGAATAGGCTCTGTTATTCTGGCTTCTAAAGACCCTAAAGAATCTATAAATGCCCTGAAAATATATTTTAAAATTGTGCATGTGATGAATTTTCTAGAGAGTGTGACACTGTGATTTATTAGAAGAAATATGTATTAGACCTTTGTTCCCATTTCTGGCACAGAGAGCCTAAAAACCTTGGAATATATCTTCCTTGGTGGTTCAGACAATAAAATGTCTACTGCAAGGAGATCCAACCAGTCCATTCTAAAGGATATCAGTCCTGGGTGTTATTTGGAAGGAATGATGCTAAAGCTGAAACTCCAGTACTTTGGCCACCTCATGCGAAGAGTTGACTCATTGGAAAAGACTCTGATGCTGGGAGGGATTGGGGGCAGGAGGAAAAGGGGATGACAGAGGATGAGATGGCTGGATGGCATCACCTACTTGATGGACTTGAGTCTGAGTGAACTCCGGGAGTTGGTGATGGACAGGGAGGCCTGGAGTGCTGAGATTTATGAGGTCATAAAGAGTTGGACACGACTGAGCGATCGAACTGAACTGACAGTGCGGGAGACCTGGGTTCAATCTCTGAGTTAGGAAGATCTGGAGAAGGAAATGGCAACCCACTCCAGTGTCTTGCTTAGAAAATCCCATGGATGGAGGAACCTGCTAGGCTACAGTCCATGGGGTCGCAAAGGGTCAGACATGACTGAGCAACTTCACTCACTCACTCACAAAAGTGAGTTAAGTGTCTTTTGTCAAGTTAATGATCTGAGATTAAAAGACCCTAAGGATGAGGGCAGGGAAGCCTGGCATGCTGCAATGATTGGGTTGCAAAGAGTCAGACATGACTGAGCGACTGAACTGAACTGAAGGATGGTGGCTGGCTGCCAGGCGAACCAACCACCTGACTGTGTGTGTGTTAGTAGCTCCATTGTGCCTGACTCTTCATGACCCCATGGGCTGTAACCCACCAGGCTTCTCTGTCCATGGGATTCTTCAAGCAAGAATACTGCAATGGGTTGCCATTCCCTCCTCCAGGGGATCCGCCCTATAACCTGCATTGCAGGCAGATTGTTTACCTTCAGAGCCACCAGGAAAGCCTAACTACCCGATTAAAGGGTTGGAATTTTCAGTCCCAGCACTCCAGGGAAGGGAAGAGAGGCTGGAAGTTGAAATAATCACCAACAGGCAATTATTTCAGGGGCTTCCCAGGTGGTTCAGTGGTAAAGAATCCACCTGCCAATGCCGGAGACACAGGACATGCAGGTTCGATCCCTGGGTTGGGAAGATACCCTGGAGAAGGAAATGGCAACCCATTCCGGTATTCTTGCCTGGAAAATCCCATGGACAGAGGAGCCTGGCAAGCTATAGTTCAGGGGTCACAAAAGAGTCAGACACAACTTGGCAACTAAACAAGAGCAACAACAAGGCAATCGTATCATTAATCATGCCTGTATAATGAAGCCTGCACAAAATCCCAAGTGCATGGGGTTTGAGGAGCTTCCAGGTTGGTGATCATGTGATCATGCCTGTATAATGAAGCCTGCATAAAATCCCAAGTGCGTGGGGTTTGAGGACCTTCCAGGTTGGTGATCACGTGATCATGCCTGTATGATGAAGCCTGCATAAAATCCCAAATACATGGGGTTTGAGGAGCTTCCAGGTTGGTGATCACATGAAGGTTTAAGGAGAGTGGCATGCTCAGAAAAGACATGGAAGTTCTGTGCCCTTTCTGTGTATCTTGTCCTAGACATTTCTTCACAAATTGTATCCTATTGTAATAAACTGGTGAGAAGTGAGTGTTAGTTGCTCAGCTGTGTCCAGCTGTTTGCAACCCCCTGGACTGTAGCCACCCCAGGCCCCTCTGTCCATGGAATTCTCCAGGCAAGGTTACTGGAATGAGTAGCCATTCCCTTTTCCAGAGGATCTTCCCAACCCAAGGATCGAACCCAGGTCTCCTGCATTACAGCAGATTCATTACCATCTGAGCCACCAAAACCAATAAGCTGGTAATCTAATACGTAAAAGGTTTCGCTGAGCTCTGTGAGCTGCTTTAGCAAACTAGTCAAATCCAAGGATTGGTCATGGGAACTTCTAATCTACAGCCAGTGGTCAGAAGGCTGGTTGACAATCCGGACTTGTGATTGACATCTGAAGTAGGGGGTAGGGGGACTGTCTTATAAGACTGAGCCCTTCACCTATGGGATCTGATGCTCTCTCCAGGTAAATAGTGTCAGAATTGAGTTGACTCATAGGACAGCTAACTGGTGTCAGGGCATTGCTTGCCAGGGTAAGGGACCACCACCCTGTCATGGTGGAATTAGGTGCAGAACCCTCAGGAGGTGGAAGTGATTCATATCTTTAATCAGAATCTCAATGGCATCCTCTGACCTCCTCCTGCTTTGCCAGTTTAGAGATGGGAAACTTGGAGGAATTTTCCCCAGGGTTTTCAATTAGATTTCCTCCTGCTGTGAAAACTCAAAGCCACTCAGTGTCTCGTCGGAAGCATTCTTAATCCCTCTGCTCTCCATCTCCATCACCAAAAGAATGAAGAACAGATCCTTTAGTATGTCTCTATCACTACCTCTGTGATAGCAGTTCCCTCCATGTTGGTGCTTCTTTAATTGTACCTAGACATGCCTTGGGGGAAGGCAGTGGCACCCCACCCCAGTACTCTTGCCTGGAAAATCCACTGGACGGAGTAGCCTGGTGGGCTGCAGTCCATGGGGTCGCTAACAGTCGGACAGACTGAGCGACTTCACTTTCACTTTTCTCTTTCATGCATTGGAGAAGGAAATGGCAACCCACTCCAG
>SJYX01013064.1:304740-363207 GCA_006410675.1 Oreotragus oreotragus | reverse complement strand
CTTTTCACTTTCATGCATTGGAGAAGGAAATGGCAACCCACTCCAGTATTCTTGCCTAGAGAATCCCACGGATGGAGGAGCCTAGTGGGCTGCCGTCTATGGGGTCGCACAGTCAGACACGACTGAAGCGACTTAGCAGCAGCAGCAGCATCGGATCTCTCCATAGGTCTACTAGGTATTCAAGGCAAAAAATTCATTCCCATTTTATAGATAACAGAACTAAGGCTCAATGAAGAAGTACATGTTAGTATTAAATTGGTTTAAGAGAATTCTTCCACCATCCAATATCCTCAAACATAGACCTGGAAAAAACTCTTACTATTATTTTTTTGCTTTTGTTTTGATGAAAGAATTCCAAAATGTCCCAGGTGGCCTGCTACTTAAATCCTCTCTACCGTTCCCTTTCCCAGGATTAATTCAATTACATAAATAGCGTAGCTTTGATATTTCAGTTATCTCTAAGATTGACTCCATATAAGTACATGTAAATTTATTCATATTTGTAAATATACAAAATATAAATGTATATTTGCATATGCATTTAATCTCAATAGAAAGAATATCTCATAATTTAAAAAGAAGTAGTCTTTTTTAATTTGATATCCAAAATTCCAGGAATCTGAAAATAGCCTTCAGGAGGTTGATAAACTCCTAAGACCCAAACTTTTAAGAATGACTACATGGCATTATTGATATTCCTTCATATAAACAAGTGACTTAGCAGCAACAGCAGCTGGAAAGCTAGAGGAGAAGTGAATATTGACAGGGTAAAGAATGCCAAGGTGGTAAGAAGTTTTACAGAGGGACTAAAAGGGGCAACAAAGGATGAGATGTTTAGATAGTATCACCCATCTCAATGGACATGAATTTGAGCAAACTCCAGGAGATAGTGGAGGACAGAGAAATCTGGTGTGCTGCAGTCTGTGGGGTTGCAAAAAGTCAGACATGACTTAGCAAATAAATAACAATAAGAAGGGATTAATGAAGATGAAGAAATGATGTGTACAAACCACTTATATCATGGCTCATTTTGTCCAGATCAGAGCGCTAGAGCTATGGCTGCGAAATCCTCTGGAAATAGATGCACCATAGACTATTCCTCATACATACATGGGCCCTTTCTTGGAAGTGTTGCTTTCACATTACCAGGATTTAGAGTACCACCTGAGAGAGTAGAAGAATCCCTTCATCCGTTCGCTGCTTTATTCATCCATCTAATATTCATGAAGCATTGACTATATTATATAGCACATTTGGTTAAAATCATGGAAGCAGACCGGAGAAGGAAATAGACAAGAAATCAACAGATGCAATACTATGATAAGTTCCACAATAGAGGCATAGACTGAGTGCTAACAAAGTGAGAGAAAGACACAAATCAAGTGGGAGGCTGCAGAAAATGCCTGGCAAAGGAAGTGTTGCTTGAGATAAAGCTCAAGGGATGTGTTTATGTTCAACATTACATATTGAGGAATCAGAGAGAAAGCAGAGATTTCAGGAAGAAGAAACAGCCTATGTAAAAGCACAGCTTTGAAAAAGCCTCCTTGCTCTCAGTCGCCTCTGATTTAACCGCTGCCCGCACCCACAACTACAGGCCCTGGTCCATCTCCACTTGACATAAGTTGCTTTGCCTTCAGTGATAACTGCCCCGCTAGTTCTCAGGTTAAGCAACCTCATCTCCGCAGAAAGTAATTCATACCAACCAATAAACTCCAGAACCGACTCTGAATGTTTTAAAATATTCATTTGCTTTACAGAAAGTGTCACCACGGGGATCCGTATAGAAGGCACTCATGATGGAGTGTGCACATGATGCCACATGCATACTGACGGCCACTTTCATTTCTATAGAGATGACTAAAGGGAGGCCTGCCTGCACTGACCATATTTTTAAGTTACATTTACAAAATACAAAGATTCCATAAACATATATTTTAAGGTTACACCTGTATCATTCGTGTGTAATCAGAGTCAGTCTGATCCATTTTCTGTGAGTGTGTGTGTGTTACTGAAAGTCATCTACCTCCTGTATTCTCTCTCTATTCTCTCAAATTTTCTTATTCAGCCACCAAAAAGCTCAGGAAGTGACCTGATGGAAGAAGTCTTTTCTTTTTTTAGTTAGTTTTTTGATCCTCCAACTCCCAGGTTCAGCATAGAGAAATGGGGCCTCAAATCAATTTTAAAATCATTATGAATTCCTTGCATTTGACTTTTTAGTGAGAGCTCAGAAATATCTCAGGATTTTAGAGCAATAATTAGACCTATCATTTTAGACAAATGCCACATGATTTGTCCACTCCTGGAGCAAATCTTGCTTCTGGGTATGAAGGGCAAATATTTAAGAATGAAATGAGACTGACACACGAATTAAAAAACAAGTGGTTTAAATCTTTAAAGTGATTTCCCTGGTTCTTGCTCATTAGTCAATATTGCAGAGTCCCGTGCCAAAATTTTGAGCAGTTACTGCATCTCAAAGACCATATCTTTTCTCCCCTTCTTCATTATTAATGTTAATTTATATGAGCCTTGAGGTAAGCGATTGCTAATGTTTCTTTTGCACCAATTCTAGCCATGGAAATCATAAGAAAGAAACACGGCATCTAATCCATGGCTATTTCTCCTTTCACCTGAGCAACGTGGGATGTGCGGCTTTATTTTGGCAGGAAATAGTGAGTGCAGAGAGGGCGCTTTGGGAAATGGCAGATAGAGACAGAAGATAAGAACTTCTCAGCCAAAGTGGTAATCAGAGAATTTAAAAATCATTTTTTGACAATACAGACAGTACTCCTGGAATGCCATTTCCTTTTAGACTGAGTTACTCAGTGAACCAACACAACAGAACAAGAAATAAAATGTCAGACAATGCATGAAACAGAAATTATTTCTCTTTACACATCTCATTTCTGAACAATAGCTGAGGCGGACTATCTTAGAACATGACCCAGAATTTCATGTGGCTGGAACGGCACCAGTCACACACACAATGACAAAGAATTTGATAGCTGAAATGAGAGCCGTTGCTTCAGTGATGATGATGAAGATGACAGCAACAGCATCAGTCCAATAACAATAATATTACTTATTATATAGTATTTACTGACAATATACATTAACTTAATAGTGGTATATTTTGGGGATCAGCAAATTAAGGCTGGTGGGCCAGATCCAGTCTCTGACCCGTTTTTGTTGGGTCAATGAGCTAAAAATGATTTTTACATTTTATAGGGCTGTTAAGAAAAAAAGGAAGGCAAGAATATTCTGTAGAGACTATATTGTTTATAATACTTAAGTGAAAGTGAAAGTCACTCAGTCGTGTCCGACTCTCTGTGACCCCATGGACTATACNCAATGAGCTAAAAATGATTTTTACATTTTATAGGGCTGTTAAGAAAAAAAGGAAGGCAAGAATATTCTGTAGAGACTATATTGTTTATAATACTTAAGTGAAAGTGAAAGTCACTCAGTCGTGTCCGACTCTCTGTGACCCCATGGACTATACAGTCCATTGAATTCCCCAGGCCAGAATACGGGAATGGGTAGCCTTTCCCTTCTCCAGGGGATCTTCCCAATCCAGGGATCAAACCCAGTTCTCCCACATTGCAGGCAGATTCTTTAACAGCTGAGCCACAAGGGAAGTCCAAGAATACTGGAGTGAGTAGTCTATCCCTTCTCCAGAGGATCTTCCTGATCCAGTGCTCAAACTGGGGTCTCCTGCATTGTAGGTGGATTAAGTATTTGCTATTTAATCCTTACAGAAAATGTTTGCCAGCCCTGGTATGTATTAGTGCTCATGTAGATTTGAGACCCCATGGACTGCAGCATGCCAGGCTTTTCTGTCCTTCAGTATCTCTGGGAATTTACTCAAATTCATGTCCTTAAAGTTGGGGATGTCATCCAATTGTCTCATTCTGTTACCCCCTTCTCCTCCTGCCCTTAATCTTTTCCAGCATCAAGATCTTTTCCAATGAATCAGCTCTTCACATCAGGTGGTCAAAGTGTTAGAGCTTCAGCTTCAGCATCAGTCCTTTGAATGAGCATCCAGGGTTGATTCCCTTTAGTATTGACTGGTTTGATCTTTTTGCTGTCTGAGGGACTCTGCAGTCCAGACTGTCTGGAGTCTTCTCCAGCACTGCAATTTGAAAGCATCAGTTCTTTGGTGTGCAGTCTTCTTCACGGTCCAATGCTCACATCTTCACATGACTACTGGAAAACCTGTAGCTTTGACCATATGGATCTTTGCTCTCTAGGTTTGTCATAGCCTTTCTTCCATGGAACAATCTAGATACCAGGTTATTGTATAGTAAAGAATCGTGTTGGCCTTTGTCTCTTGTCCTTGCAGGGATCCTCTACACTCTTGAAGTTTATTTACAGTGGGCTTCTCAGATGACGCCTGCCTTCATGCTAGCAAGGTCGCTTATGGTTGATTCCAATACAGGTTCAGAGTGGGGGCAGGTCATGTTTGGAAAACCAGGAGGAGGATGCATCCTGAGAACACAGAATCTTTGTGTTTGGGACTTTCTCAGCCCTATATTGGTCTTCATTTTACTGGCTCTGATTTACATCCTTTTAATAAAACTTTAATCATAGTATAGTATTTTTCTAATTTCTGTGAGCTGTTCCAGAGAGTGCTTGAACCTGAGCATATGGTGGAAACTCCTGAACCTGTAGCCAGTTGGTCTGAATGGTGAGAAGCTTGGTGACCCAAGCTTGTGGCTAGTATCTGAAGCGAGGGCAATTTTGGAAGCCTATGCCATTAGCCTGCGAAGTCTGCAATAACTCTAGGGAGTTAATGTCAGAATTGCATTGCAAAGGCATTAGGTATTTTCCCCAATTTTTAAACAATATTCATCTTGAAAGAACTCTACGAGGTGAGTGCTATTTTATCTGTATTTACAGATGAGGAAACAGACACAGACTGAGTAACTTACCCCAAGACACACAGTTAGCAGGTGGTGGAGTTAGGGTTCAAACTCAGATAGTCCAGCCTTGGAGGGAACCTCCTGGTGCTCCTAAACTTCATCTGTTGGAAGGATCATTGTAGAGTTGTATGCTCTAAGACCTGTCATCCAGTCTCTCCTTTCCTCTTCTCTTTGCCTTGGTCTTGAAGCTCAGTTCTGCTCCTGAACCTTAACTGGCTTCATAGACCTTATTGCCATATGTGCCCCAGTTCTGCTGACTGATTCCTTGATTTGTCCCACGTGTTCCAAATACAGAGGCAGATTTGGTCAAGAGGAAAATAATGGACAATGGAGTAAGGCAGACTTAGGTTTGAATACTGGTTCTGCCATTCTGCCTGATGATCTCAAGTTTCAGTTTTCTCATCCATAGAACAGAAACATAGATTAGTGAAATAATAAAGGTATACGCAGGTGTTCTGATTGGAGCAAGGCTGGTGTGACAATTTCTCTGACCTTTTTAATATTTATTTGGTTGTATTGGGACTGTGCGGGGAAGGCAATGGCACCCCACCCCAGTACTCTTGCCTGGAAAATCCAATGGACAGAGTAGCCTGGTGGGCTGCAGTCCATGGGGTCACTAACAGTCGGACAGACTGAGCGACTTCACTTTCACTTTTCACTTTCATGCATTGGAGAAGGAAATGGCAACCCACTCCAGTACTCTTGCCTGGAGAATCCCAGGGATGGGGGAGCTGGCTGGGCTGGCGTCTATGGGGTCACACAGAGTCGGACACGACTGAAGTGACTTAGCAGCAGCAGCATTGGGACTGTGAAGAAGGCTGAGCGCCGAAGAACTGATGCTTTTGAACTGTGGTGTCGGAGAAGACTCTTGAGAGTCCCTTGGACTGCAAGGAGATCCAACCAGTCCATTCTGAAAGAGATCAACCCTGGGATTTCTTTGGAAGGAATGATGCTAAAGCTGAAACTCCAGTACTTTGGCCGCCTCATGGGAAGAGACTCTTTGGAAAAGACTTTGATGCTGGGAGGGATTGGGGGCAGGAGAAGAAGGGGACGACCGAGGATGAGATGGCTGGATGGCATCACTGACTCGATGGACGCGAGTCTGAGTGAACTCCGGTAGTTGGTGATGGACAGGGAGGCCTGGCGTGCTGCAATTCATGGGGTTGCAAAGAGTCGGACACGACTGAGCGACTGAACTGAACTGAACTGATTGGGTCTTAGTTGCAACACATGGGATGTTCATTGTGTCCTGTGGGATCTTTCATTGCTGTTTACAGCCTCTCTAGTTGTGACCTAAGGGCTCAGTAGTTGTGTCCTGAAGACTCCAGAGTGGGTGGGCTTCTGTAGTTGGGCTCTGCAACAAGTGGGATCTTAGTTCCCTGACCAGGGATCAAACTCACATGCCCTAACTTCCAAGGCAGATTCTTAATGATTGGACCACCAGAGAAGTGCTAAGATGTCTCTGACTCTCTGACTTTTGAAGCTGAGGGTCCTATCTCAGTTTCCATCCACACAGTGTCTATTTGGATCCATGGATTTATATGGAAGTTGTGAGTCCTGAGATAGTTACAAAACTGCCAGGAGACTGTGGAGAAAGATGCACACTAAAAACAGGGAGATCACAGGGAGGATCTATGCTTCTACTGAGAAAGAAATTTCCTTTCTGCTCATCAGGGGAGAAAGCATCTAGAGAGATTGGGCAATAGTATCTGAAGGTGAATGGAGAGATATGGTTCTCACAAGAGTGCCATGACTCTTAATTAACTCTACCCTTGCCAAGGAATGCTCTTAGCATGCGAGCCCACTGGGAAGGAGAGGGGTCCATCTGTCAGCTAAGAGACATTGTGTTCATTTCAGCTCCTCTGCAGCTGCACAATCTTGCTGGGTGTTCCCCTCTAACTCAAAACAACATGGAAGGAAGGTGGTGGCTCTCTTCTCCCTTCACAGCAAGGGAGAGTTTGAAAGCATAAGGGCCAGTGAAATCAGAATTTGCACTTTAGCAATGAGAGAACTTGGTGAATTTCAAGTTTTATTATGGATGACTGAACTGGATTATAGTTGTTATTGTTTAGTTGCTAGGTCATGTCTGACTCTTTGTGACCACATGGACTGTAGCCTGCTGGTAGGGACCCATAGGTGTACTGAGATGATTGGGGAAAGGGATTGTAGCTGTTTCACATATATATCTGCATAGATTGGGATCATCTGTCTGGTTATATTTTGGTTGCATGACTTATACATAATTAGCATTTAAACATTAAAAAAAAATCTTTTGCCCCTTGCCGGTATCTGACCCTGTCCATTTCTTAGTTTTATCCAACAGCTAAGCTTCATCCTAGCTGGGTCTTTGGCCAGGAATCAATTCAGCGTGGACCCGCCCATGTTGGAGTTTGTCCTGCAATAAGCATTAACTTTAAAATCCCTTCAAATTTTCTTTACCCTGACTTCTGTCATTCTTTATGCAAAATTCTTTACTATCTACCACTCTGTAGGCCTGCACTACATGGAGGGTGGTGGATAACATCTAGCCACGTGTGGCTATTGAGCACTTGAAATGTGGTGCATTCAATTGGAGATGTGCTGTGAGTATAAAATACACGGTGGCTGCCAAAGCCTTAGTACAAATAAAATAATATAAAATTCTACCTTAACAATGTTTGTATTGATTTCATGTTGAAACTATACATTTTTTTTAGATACATGGTGTTAAGTCAAATATATTTCTAAGATTATTTTCAACTTTTCCTTTATTTAAAAAATTTAAAAAAAAATAAATAAATACAAAAAAAATAAAAAAAATAAAAAATGTGGCCACTAGAAAATTTAAATGTAACGTTTGTAGCTTGTATTTGTGGTTCATATTATATTTTTAGCAGAGTGCTGTTAGGCAGACCCTTTACAAACGTGATCTGCCCATTCTGCCCCCCTTATAAAAAGCCTTAAACGGTTAGACAATGATCAGATCCCTTAACATGACCAGAAAACTTTGCTGATCTGGGCCCTGTCTGCTTCTCCATCTCTCCCTAAGCTCCTGCCCCAAAGAATCACTTGCAGGCTCTGTTTTTCCTCATCTCTGCACCTTTGCTTGGGCTTCCTCAGTGCTTGGGCTCCTCAGGATTGCAGAATCCTCCTGCAATGCAGGGGATGCAGCAGATGTGGGTTCGATTCCTGGGTCGGGAAGATACTCTGGAGGAGAGAATGGCAGCCCACTCCAGTATTCTTGCCTGGGAAATCCCATGGACAGAAGAGCCTGGCAGGCTACAAAGAGTTGGACACGATTAAAGCAACTGAGTGTGCATACACACACACACACACACACACACACACACACACACACTCTCTACATCTTTGCTCAGGCCAGTTTCTTTGTCTGGAGAGCCTGGACTCCCTAGAGTCCACCCCTGGCTCATTGCTGTGTTTCAGTTGAGACCTTGCCATCCTTTGGGTGGATCTTCCCTGGCTTCCTGCAGCATCCAGTGCCTGGTCCTCTCACAGTCCTCATCACAGCATCATCCTCCCTGAGCGGGGGCTCTGTCTTATTCACTGATGTGCAACGAATGTCTAGGTTGGTGCCGGCACATAGTAGTTCCAGGGCTTTCATTTACTCATTTATTTGTTTTGGCTGCATGGTTTACAGGATCTTAGTTCCCCCACCAGAGAGTGAACCCAGGCCTTGGGCAGTGAAAACTCGGACTCTTTATCAATGGACCACCAGGGAACTTCTGACTGATACTGCTTTTAAACTGAGGTACCACATACACATTTTTGAATAAATAAATGAATTAGTCAGTGCTCATTCTTCTAAATCAATAGAGCATATTTGAGATGCTCAATTCATCAATGAGCTGGTGAGAGAGTTTGCTTTGGAGACTATCCCTGAAGACTTAGGTTGCTTGGAAACAGATGTCAGATTCCAACTTCACCAGGGACCAGGAACCCCTTTTGGCCCATAAGTCAAATCTGAAGTTTATAAAGGAGGTGAGTTCTGGAGGCTGCCTTTCTCAACAAGTTCCTACACAGCTGGCATATGCCCCCAAAAGCCTGGCAAGGAGCTCTCCTTCAACACTGTCCTTGCCACTGCACTCTGGAGTAGCAAGGGAGCAAGGTCTTTGCCCTAAGATTCAAAATAGTTATATTTCCAGCAGATCCTTCTCTACATGTTGGTGACAGAACAGGGATCTTTCTGACCTGTAACTTGTAAGCTTCCATGGCAACACCTGCCTCATATCCCTTCATGTATGATGCTGAGGTGTTGGTATTCACCTACCTTGCCATCGTGAAGAATTCAAAAGTAAAACTTACCAGTCATCTTAAGTCATGGCTTANTGCTTTTGAGCTGTGGTGTTGGAGAAGACTTTTGAGAGTCCCTTGGACTGCAAAGAGATCCAACCAGTCCCGCCTAAAGGAAATCAGCCCTGAATATTCATTGGAAGGACTGATGCTCAAGCTGAAGGTCCAATAATTTGGCCACCTGATGTGAAGAACTGACTCATTTGAAAAGACCCTGATGCTGGGGAAGATTTAAGGTGGGAGGAGAAGGGGACGAGAAAGGATGAGATGATTGGATGGCATCACCGACTTGAAGGACATGAATTTAAGTAAGCTCCGGGAGTTGGTGATGGATAGGGAAGCCTGGCGTGCTGCAGTCCATGGGGTCTCAAAGAGTCGGACACAATTGAGTGACTGAACTGACTGACTGACTGAACACATTATTGAAATCAACTGAGCCTGGTGGGCTACAGTCCATGGAGTCGCAAAGAGTCAGACACGACTGAGCGACTTCACTCACTCACTCACATACCGGAATGAAAAAGAGAAAGCCTTACCCACATCATCAGCTGAGGCTCCCTCTCCAACTGATTCAGATTCTATGAGTTACTTCTGTTTTCTAATAACCTCCACTCCATTTTCATGGGGAAGTGTTTGATGTAACTTATTGAGTGATTTGTCCCCAACCCTTCACCACTAAACACACACACACAAACCCCATGTCTTATTTCATTCCCACAACATTCCCATCAAGCAGAAATCCTCTTCCTCTCCTCTTTGCTGTGTTAGATCCCAAAGCCTAGAGACTCCATGTAGTTCAATGTCCCAAGGGGTAGGTGGTGTAACTGTTCTTTGGCTTAACCTCTAGCCTCTCAGAGAATCAGATTCAGATTTATTGGCTTTTCCACCATGTTTCAGACCCAACCAAGCGAACACTTATGAATCAATTAAGAATCAATGCCTACAAAACTATCCATTCTGTGCAGATCAAAAACTATACCACACCCTTCCAAAGGAGCCTCAACCATTGTCTTCTCACCCCCCTGATATCCTAGTGGCCACGTCTGGGTTTCTGGGAGTTGGTGAAGTGATTTTGAATGGAAAAACTGACTGGGGCAGTGTGGGTACCTGGCACCTGGGACTTGAACCTGGTAGTTAGATACAGGAGCTGAAATGATGGGTCAGGATGTGACAAGGACATGGAGAGGGCAGGCATGATGATCCCGGGCAAGCTGAGGGTGGAAGTGAGGAACAACCCAGAGGCAGCACAGGAAGGCTCGTGCTAGAGGAGAATGCAGTCCGCATGCAGGAAGAAGCAGAGATGCCATGACACGTGTGCACTCACTCGCAGCACATGTGTCTGTAAGAGCCAACAGTCAGCTCAGCAGGGACGTGACTAACGGGAACAGAAACATGAAGACTGGCACCTGCACAGGTCCTGGAGAACTTCACTGCTGAGCCGCAGGAAGGCCTGAAAACCACTGAGGACCCCAGGGGGCAGATAGGGGACTTTGGACTGGGAGCGTGGGGGTGGGATGGAGGCTATGTATCTAACTGTCTGGAAAATTTTTCAGTGTTTATAACCCACAAGGTCATAGCAGTGTGTACTGGCAGATTATCAGCCACATTTACATCTTACACTCACTTCCTTCCATGCACACTCCCAGAAATACACACGTTCACAATGCCATCCTTGAGAGTTGAAAAAAGTAGGTAACACCCTAATCTAGCTGCTGCTGCTGCTGCTAAGTTGCTTCAGTCGTGTCCGACTCTGTGTGACCCCATAGACAGCAGCCCNGAAATACACACGTTCACAATGCCATCCTTGAGAGTTGAAAAAAGTAGGTAACACCCTAATCTAGCTGCTGCTGCTGCTGCTAAGTTGCTTCAGTCGTGTCCGACTCTGTGTGACCCCATAGACAGCAGCCCACCAGGCTCCCCCGTCCCTGGGATTCTCCAGGCAAGAACACTGGAGTGGGTTGCCATTTCCTTCTCCAATGCATGAAAGTGAAAAGTGAAAGTGAAGTTGCTCAGTCTTGTCCAACTCTAGCGACCCCATGGACTGTAGCCCACCAGGCTCCTCCGTCCATGGGATTTTCCAGGCCAGAGTACTGGAATGGGGTGCCATTGCCTCCTCTGACCCTAATCTAGGGATCCCTAATAAACTTTGACGTTCCAGCTCTGTTGTATACAGACTCTTATAATGATACTGTCTCTTTTCCTCCTCCTCCCTATTTAAGATCTGACCACCTAAAAAATCTTAAGAAAGGTGCCTGATAGAGATGGTGGGTGTGTGCTAAGTCACTTCAGTCATGTCCAATTTTGCGACCCTATGAACTGTAGCCCACCAGGCTCTTCTGTCCATGGGGTTCTCCAGGCAAGAATACCAGAGTGGGTTGCCCTGCCCTCCTCCAGGGGATCTTCCTGACCCAAGGATCGAACCCAAAACTCTTATGTCTCCTACATTGGCAGGTGGGTTCTTTACCACTAGTGCCACCTAGGAAGCCCAGTAGACTTGGTTGGTGGGATTTATTCATGGATCCTAGGACTCCAGCATTCTTGCCTTGAAACCCTAGGTGACTCCAATGTGAAGCAAAACTTGGAGTGAATAACTCAAGTAGCATCATTTATGATAAGAATAGCAATCATTGCACTGTACCAAGGTCCTCTGTTGAGGTCCTCTGTCAGACTCCAGATTGGTTCTGAATAATGCATTCACAAATTGCACTAATGCATCTGGTAACGCATTGACAAATTGTCTTGGCAGGCATAATTAATCATCTCGAATTGCTCTGTAAATATTTTATACATGTGTAATCCTTAGGTTTCTGAAATATTGTAGCATCTGGATGAATCTGAAAATATGGATGAATCCTAAATATTGTACAATCTGTAGCATCTGAAAATCATATATTTTTTGAGAATTACTGTATGGATACTGTTCTAAATCCTAGAGAGACAAAGATGAATAGGGTCTGGGGGCCATTTCTGAGATGCTTATAGCCTAGTGATGAAAGTCAAGAAGGAGGCAGAAGATCCAAATGATCAAATGTATCATCACGTAACCCATTAAGGAAAAACATATATTCTAAGGGATATGTCTAAACTTTTTTAAACATAAAAAATCACAGTAGCCCATCAAAGGGATGGTTGGGTGAATATGAGTAGGAATGGTGATCAAAGGGAATACATTAAATAAACACAGCAATAAATTTAGGAAGAAGAAAGAAATGGAAAGCAAAGCTATTTCACGTAAATGTAACAGCTGAAGCAAGAGCAGTAAAATACAATTTCCTTCCGCAGTTGCAGAAAGCTTGTAAATTTCAGGGCTGATTCTGAGGCCACTGGAGTCGGTGCTGACGCCTGGATATGGAAGCAGGTTGGGGAGAGGTAGGGCCGAAGCTGCAGAAATGGATGTGGCCCTGGCAGATCATGCCTTCCTCATACTGGTTAAAGGTACAGGTTCATAAGGAGAAACCAGCAGTAGAATGTTCATATTGTTTAGTTGCTCAGTCGTGTTTGACTCTTCTGTGACCTCATGGACTATAGCTTGCCAGGATCCTCTGCCCATGGGATTTCCCAGGCAAGAATACTGGAGTGGGTTGCCATTTCCTTCTCTGGGGGAATCTTCCAACCCAGGGATCAAATCTGCGTCTCCTGCACTGCGAGTAGATTCTTTACCATTGAGCCACCAGGTGAGTCCTGCATGTTCACATGCTATATGCTATTCGCAATTTTTAAAGCATATTCAATATGTTCATGTTCAAGATTACAATTACACACACACACACACACACACACACACACACACACACAGGTATATTAACCCTGTATATAGATCAGTTCATCGCGGTTTCTTTCTACAACCCCTGCACTTGAAGAGTTCCTTTAGTGTCTATGGACATTAGGATCGGCTCCATACAGAATAGGCTCCAGGGACCCTGTTCAAACATTTCATTTGGGTAAGTTAGATGCGCAGAGACTCAAAAAGAGCTCCAGAAAGGAAAGCACATATATTGTTTACTCTGTGCCATCTCATTTATTTCAGGAAATATTGCAAGTTTTCTATTTTCACACTGGGAATGTGAGACTCTCAGAGGTTAATTCATTTGCCCACCACCATAAAGCTCTTTAACAGTGATCCCAGGATAGGAAAACAAGCTTATCTAACTCCAGAAGACATGTTCTTTCTACTAAATCTTGCAGGAAAAATAAGGGTGCCCATCTTGTACAACTTCTATTTTCAGAATTTATGTTCACTCACTATTGGGATTTCTTCACCAACTTCAGTGTACCCTGAACCACAGCTATGGCAGTTTTTACACATTTCTTTGAGTCTGCTTCTCGAGCACATCTGCCTTATTCTTGCTGCTGTGGCTTTGTTTAGATAATGACGTGTGTGTTCAGTTGCTAGGTCATGTCCTGCTCTTTGCGACCCCATGGACTAGAGCCTGCCAGGCTCCTCTGTCCATGGGATTTCCCAGGCAAGAATACTGGAGTGGGTTGCCATTTCCTCCTCCAATGGACCTACCCAACCCAGGGATATAACCCACATCTCTTGTGTCTCCTGCATTGGCAGGCGGATCCTTTACCACCGAGCCAGCAGTGGCTCCTTAGATAGTGAACTTGGTCACAATTTTCTCATCCCCTTCATTTTCTCCACTCAACAGAATCTTCAGTGCTCACTCACGGTGAGTTACTTTACTTCTCCTGTTCCCATAACTTCAAGGCTTTTTGCATGTCTTGTATCCGTCTTCAATAGTAAGCATATCTTCTTGCAGTTAATGTCCTGTTTCAACATGTCCTCTAATTATTTATACATGACATGTAAGGTTTATCGTTTCAACTATACGAAAATGAATTCCTTCATATCCTTATTGATTGATCTGTAACAAATCCTAAGACAATTTGTGTGGGTGAAAAGGACACAGGACTTGTCTTTCTCCATTCTACTTCTTCTCCCCTTCCCCATCTCAGAGGCATCACCAAGCCCTGAGCTGCCAGCCTCTAGCCTTCTGGTTGACAGAGCAATAGGCAGGAGTCATCCTTGAACCTCCCCTCCGCTTCCACATAGGTCCACATTTAATCAATTCCAGGTCCCATCAGTCCCACTGACCGCCCTAGTATGTCTCTATCTCTACTGCTGTCACTTTCTTTTTTTAAGTATCTTTTAAACTTTATTTTCTTTATTTTTTAAATTACTTTTTATTGGAGTATAGTTGCTTTAATGGGCTTCCCAGGTAGCTCAGTGGTAAAGAATCTGCCTGCCAATTCAGGAGACTTGAATTTGGTCCCTGCGTTGAGAAGATCCCCTGGAGAAGGAAATGATAACCTGCTCCAGTATTCTTGCCTGGGAAATCCCTTGGACAGAGAGGAGCCTGGAGGGCTACAGTCCCTGGGGTCCTAAAGAGTCCGACAAGACTTAGCAAATAAACAACAAAAGCATAGTTGCTTTACGATGTTGTGTTAGCTTTGGCTGCACAGCAAAGTAAACCAGCTATGTTATTCACTCAGTCATGTACGACTCTGTGACCCCACAGACTGTAGACGGCCAGGCTCCCCTGCCCATGGAGTTTTCCAAGAAAGAATACTGTCTGGGAAATCCCTTGGACAGAGAGGAGCCTGGAGGGCTACAGTCCCTGGGGTCCTAAAGAGTCCGACAAGACTTAGCAAATAAACAACAAAAGCATAGTTGCTTTACGATGTTGTGTTAGCTTTGGCTGCACAGCAAAGTAAACCAGCTATGTTATTCACTCAGTCATGTACGACTCTGTGACCCCACAGACTGTAGACGGCCAGGCTCCCCTGCCCATGGAGTTCTCCAAGAAAGAATACTGGAGTGGGTTGCTATTTCCTTCTTCAGCTATATGAATACATGTGTCCTCTCTCTCTCTCTCTCTTTTTTTTTTTTTTTTTTTTTATTTCCTTCCCAGGTAGGATAGCACAGAGCACTGAGTAGTTTCCTGGGCTGTGCAGTAGGTTGTCCTACTGCAGTGACCTGAATTTAGGTCGCCATCATTGCTTGCCAGATGGCTGCAACATCCTTCTAGCTGATTTCCTTATGCTCAGCTTGCTTCCTCCAGTATGTTTTTTTTTTTCATGCTGCAACCAAAGTGACTTAAAAAAAAAAAAAAAAGGAAATCTGAAGATCCCTCTCTGTCATAAATGAAAATCATTGCCTTGGTATCATTGTCTGTTCAGAGATCAATGTCTCAAGGAACCATCAAGGATGAACACCATGGAGAGCAGGAGGGAGGAAGAAGGCAAGTGCTGCCCAGGCTTCTAGGTGACAAAGAGGCAGAGAGCATTTGCAGGTTATCCTCTTGATTTTCAGCCCCACTGCTTTTGGGTGCGGTTTATATCTTTGGCAGGAGCATCTTGTATCCTTTCCTGGGAAACCGAATGCAAGAGAAAGCGCATGTGACTGAAAGGAATGCAGTGGATACTATCGCCAGGACTGGTTTAATACTTTGCACTTGTACTGCCCTGTGCCTGGCACATCTTGTCCCCAGTGAATTGCATTATTGCATCCTTACGAGTGAGACCACTTCTGACATGATGCGACACCCCTTTCCATATGGTAGTCACCATGATCATTTTCCTCCTCTGCTTTCACTCACTATTTGTCATTTTATATATTTACTTGTCATATCCTCTAGGATGATGTCCCTAGTCCCAGATTGGTTTAGAAGCTTCTGTGGTCTTGCTAAGTTATCTTGTAGCAATTGCTTGTTAATTTTTGGTCCCTCTCCAACATTCTACAGTGTAAATTCCCAAGGGCAGGAATTTTGCTTGGTTCACCATTGTATCCTAGGTCGTTGGTTTCACTACTGCAATTTCCCAGATGGGAAAACTAAGGCAAGAGGGATGGAGAGACTGACCAAGAGTCACGTGTTAGTAAGTATCAGAGACACCCTTAGAACAGGCATTCTACTCATTCAGTGGTCTGTTGATTAATTAATTGATTGAGTCTTCTACTCGTTCAACAAATAATAATTGAAGGGCTTCTAGGCACTGTGGGTCATAGAAGAATGGATGATACATAGACTCTGCCACATGCAACTCATGGTCATGGGCTCCTGGAAGAGAAATAAGCATGAACAACTCCAAACCTTGGTGACTGCGGAAGAATTGTAGGGATACTGACCGTGTCAGGGCGAGCGGCCCAGGAAAGGCTTTTCAGCTGTGATATTGACTATGAACCCCCTTAAAGTGATTGCAAGTTCATCAGTAAGTGGGGGAAAGAGGAACTGGGGAAACAGCAAGTGTAAAGTTCTTTTGGGGCCTCCCAGGCTGTATTAAGACACTGAGACTTTGTCTTTCCATCCCTCATTGGCTTTCCTTCATTTAAGACAGGGAAAAACGGTTGGAGGGAGTGAGGAACTGCTTTCCGGGAAAAGAGAACAGCCTGAAAGCCCCTAAAATCCAGACAGATTGTGGTTAGCATGCCTGCAGGCTAGTAATCAAGGAGACAGGAGTGGAGACACGGCTCAGAATCTCACTGGATGTGGCTTCCATCCTTTCCCTAACGTCCCCTTGCAGAAGTTAATCTGGACAGTGGGATTCTGTAGAGATGACTGACCTGTTGGAACATTTGTCAGCCTCACTCATGTTTCCAGGAGAGAGGAACGGTGGTAAGACAGGCGACAGGCAGAGTGTTTTGGAGGTGAGGTTGGAGCAGCATCTTTCCATCCACAGCCCCAGCCCTGCTCTTGGAGGTCTTATCAGCTCTGGGGGGAGCAAGGGCAGTGCCTCTGTTGGGCAGTAGGTGGCGGCATTGTCTCAGTCTCAGAACTTGAGGTTGAAGGACCATTTGACAGATTTGTCTCCTTTGCTCTTGGGGATCTCAGCCTCAGGAGTGATATTTTGTAACCTACGTAAGGAGGAAAGAAGGGAAATATGACTAACAGGTACTGAAATGATTTTCCTTGCAGCATCTCAAGGGAAATGCTGGGAAAGGGTGAAATATGGAATCTTAGACGGCACGTGGCCTCCAGGCTCTCCCACTTCCTGTTTCATTCCTGTTCCTCCCCCTCCTTCTTCTTCTGCTCCCTCCTCCCTCCCTTTCCATTTTAATTTTCATCCTCCCCATCGCAGCCATCATCCACCGAAGACTTTCTAGGAGCCAGGCACCAAGCTGACCCTCTCAAGCGTGAATTCATTTCATCTTCAACCTTTGCTAGGTTCCAGTATTGTTTTCTTTTTGCAGATAAGCACATGGTGCTTCAGAGACAGAGAGTCAAATTTCAAGATCACACAGGAATAAATGGCAGAGAAAAAGTCTGGCACTAGTTCAGGCTTCCTCAACAGTAAGGCTCTGCTTTCTCTGTTAAAGCATGTTATTTATTTTTCATAGGTCAGATTCACACACACAATTCCTCCCCATCAGTTCAATTCAGTTCAGTCACTCAGTCGTGTCTGACTCTGTGACCCCATGGACTGTAGCACGCCAGGCTTCCCTGTTCTTCACCAATTCCCGGAGCTTACTAAACTCATGTCTATCAAGTTGGTGATGCCATCCAACCATCTCATCCTCTGTCGTCCCCTTCTCCTCCCGCCTTCAATCTTTCCCAGCATCAGAGTCTTGTCAGATCAGTCAGTTCTTTCCATCAACTGACCAAAGTATTGGAGTTTCAGCTTCAGTATCAGTCCTTCCATTGAAAATTCAGGACTGATTTCCTTTAGGATGGACTGGTTGGATCTCCTTGCAGTCCAAGGGACTCTCAAGAGTCTTCTCCAACACCACAGTTCAAAAACATCAATTCTTGGGCGCTCAGCTTTCTTAATAGTCCAATTCTCACATCCATACACGACTATTGGAAAAGCCATAGCTTTGACTAGACAGGCATTTGTTGGAAAAGTAATATCTCTGTTTTTTAATATGCTGTCTAGGTTGGTCATAACTTTCCTTCCAAGGAGCAAGCGTCTTTTAATTTCATGGCTGCAGTCACCATCTGCAATGATTTTGGAGCCCCCCAAAAATAAAATCTGTCACTGTTTCCACTGTTTCGCCATCTATTTGCCATGAAGTGTTGAGATTCACACACAATTCCTCCCCCATTCCTATAGCCAAAAACTTTATTCCCCAACACAAACTAAGGATTGCCTTGTATTGAGACTTGGGCTTATTTGCATCTTGGGAGTAATGCGAGGCATGGGCTGTCAAAATGGCCCTTCCCCACAGCAGCACAGACGCTCGCAGCTGGGGCTCCTGCTGTGGGGTGGCCGGGGTGACCGTATATCTGCTCCTGCTCATTGCCTCCTCTTCTTTCAGCCAGTCCCAGTGGTAGCTGAGTGCACCATGTCCCTCGGTAGACAGTATGCTCACCTGTCGTTCCTTTATTCACTCACCCCTTCATTCATTAGTCTTCTCTAGTCATTTTGGGTAACGTTTAATAAACAGCTACCACAGGTCAGGTGATGTTCTAGAAAGGCACAATTGAACAGAATGGAGTCCTTGGTCTCAGGGAGCTCACAGCCTAGTAGAAGAGACAGGGCGGTAAATACATTGCTATAATGCAGTGTGATAAACTCGATGGTTCCGGGGGGCATCCCTTGTGTGCTCAGTACAGCTCTTGGGGCTCAGGAGTGCAACAAAATCTGTTAAATGACTGAATGAATCCACCCAGCCTGTGAGTCAGGGGAAGCTTTCTGGGGAAGAGAAACCTTATCTGAGAGCAGCCGCATGCGCCTTGAACTCTCCCATGTGCTGGGGTGGGTGCCCAGCTCCGGATGCTGTGCATAGTAGGTGCTCAGTGAAACTGCAGGGACCCTCTAGGGGTCTTCTCGGGCCTCTGTCATGCAGCTTCAGAAGCAGCTTCTACCACTGCCTTGTGCTGCATGCAGAGGGTGTCCACAGCCTGCAATACAGATGCTGCGCCCAGAGTTGAGCAACGCGGTGCTTAACATCTCTGTCTGTCTGCTCTGATGCTGCCTGTCACCTGGGTCTACCCTGCTTTGTCTCTCTGTTTGCTGGGTCCTTCTCAGCACACACCCTTTGCTCCTATAGAGTCCAGCCATTCTCTGCTTCCTTTATTTCTGTTAAAAAATCGAAACAGAGTTGATTATAATCTTATGTTCATTTCAGGTGTACAACATAGTGATTCAACATTTAAATACATTATAAAAAGAGCATCCCAGTGAGTCTAGTTACCATCTGTTCCCATACAAAGCTATTACAGTACCACTGACGCTATTCCTTGTGCTGTATAATACATCCCGATGACTTATTTATTTTATAAATGGAAGTTTGTGCCTTTTAACTCCCTTCACGTATTTTGCCCACCCTCACTTCCTCCTCTCTGAAAACTACTTATTTATTCTCCACATCTATGAGTCTCCTTTTCTTTGGTTTGATTTGTTCATTTGTTTTCTGTTTTAGATTTCACATGTAAGTCAAATGATAGAGCACTTATCTTTCTCTGACTTATTTCACTTAATATAATAATACTCTCCAGGTCCATCTGTGTTATTGCAGATGGCAAGACTGTATTCCTTTTTATGGCTGAATAATATTCCACGGTGTGTATATCCTTCTCTTCTCTCCCTCACTCCCCCAGGTGCCCATTATAGCTCCCCCAGCTCACTCCTACTTAGGGCATAACTTGGTTCACACTGTCTGCATGTAGAGAACAGGGGCTATGGTTTATTCAGCCACCAAGCTAGCACCTGGCAGAATGCTCCACACCTCCTCCTTGCCATCAACCATTGTTGCTTACATGGGCCAAGTACAGAGACTTTGTATACATCCTGTTGTTGTTTGATCGCTCAGTCGTGTCCAACTCTGTGGCCCCATGGACTGTAGCCCGCCAGGCTCTTCTGTCCATGGGATTTCCCAGCAAGAATACTGCAGTGAGTTGCCATTTCCTTTTCCAGGGAATCTTCCTGATCCAAGGATTGAACCTGCGTCTCCTCATTGCAGGAGGATTCTTTACCACTGAACCACCTGGGAAAGTCCATAAGTCCTGTTAATATACCTATTTTACAGATGAGAAAACTGAATCTGAGCATAAAGAATTTGTCCAACATTACCCAGCCGGTAAGTGTCAGAGCCAGGATTTGAACCCCTGTAGCTGACTTCAGAGCTTGTGCTTCTAACTGTGGCCCAGCATCCTCTCCACTGTAATATGGCCAGTAATCACGTTGCATGAATGAACTGTGCATTGCAACGACCATCCCATGATTCCCCAGTAATGAGTGGCCCCATGGACTGTAGCCCGCCAGGCTCTTCTGTCCATGGGATTTCCCAGCAAGAATACTGCAGTGAGTTGCCATTTCCTTTTCCAGGGAATCTTCCTGATCCAAGGATTGAACCTGCGTCTCCTCATTGCAGGAGGATTCTTTACCACTGAACCACCTGGGAAAGTCCATAAGTCCTGTTAATATACCTATTTTACAGATGAGAAAACTGAATCTGAGCATAAAGAATTTGTCCAACATTACCCAGCCGGTAAGTGTCAGAGCCAGGATTTGAACCCCTGTAGCTGACTTCAGAGCTTGTGCTTCTAACTGTGGCCCAGCATCCTCTCCACTGTAATATGGCCAGTAATCACGTTGCATGAATGAACTGTGCATTGCAACGACCATCCCATGATTCCCCAGTAATGAGCGGGTATCCTCTACTCAGTGCTTCCCAAACCTCTTGCAATGAATGAGTGGATTTTTTAAAAAATAAGTTTCCATCTTCCGTGGACTAATACTTTCATACTTTGCAATAAAAAATGAATCACTAGGGAAATAACCTTACACTAGAATATGGTGATGATATTGGATTGATTTAAAAGTTTGTAAATATTGACTCTCAGTTCCTGTCCTTACCATATGGACTGTCTTTGAACAGCACTGGTCTACTTGTCTGCAAGCTCAGACTGGCCTTAGGTTGAGGATGGATTGCAGAAAGAATCGGGATTATTTGACTGCATGTTTTGAGGAAGAAGGAAAAACTGAAATTCGTGTGGGTCAGTTTTTCAAGAGAGAAAAGTAATTGCTTGACACCATCAGAAATAGAAATTTAATTTCATGGAAAGTGTACACATGTCAGTGTGTATTTGGGGGAATAAGCATGGGGAATGTGTGGAAAGAACTATAAAATGTCTCTGCCCAAAGGTATAATGGTGATAACATCCAGGATGTGAATACTGGGTTGTTTTGTCATTTTTTGGGTCCTGATAAGAAATATGTGAATTTGTCAAAGCAATTTGGTTTTTCATTTACAGGGACCATAAGTATTACTTCCAAATATTGTTCCAAATAAAACTTAATTGAAAATGTGATCGAACTGAAAAATCTCTCGGCAAACCATGGGTCACAGTCACAAAGAGATGTTTGTTTATCCTCCACTGTAGTGGGATCTGTAGCAGGCACACGTGGAGATGGCTGCTGTGTCTGTCACATCACTCACTGTCCCTACTGGGAGGCACCCCACCCCCAAACTGGCTGCACTGTGTTTGTTTAAAGATCATCTTTCAGAGAAGCAGAGTGCAATCCTTTACTGGGGAGGCCCCCAGATAGGTCCCTTTTGACTTCACCTCAGAAGCCCTGCTTTCTGAGAACTCAAATTGCTTATCAGGCAATGGAAGTTTCTCTGCTTCTGGAGACGGCTCTTCCTGTTCTGGTTACCTAAGAATTTCCTGCGTGTAGTCCATTGTGTCTGGTTCCGAGCGCCCAAACTTCCCCTCCTTCTCTTCTTCTTCTTATTTATTTATTTTATTTTAAGAAGAGTGTGTTTTATTATTATTTTTTTAATTTTTATTTTTACTTTATTTTACTTTACGATACTGTATTGGTTTTGGCATACATTGACATTCTGCCACATGAGATGTGTATAAGAGACAGATATACACTTGTTGGATGGATACAAAAACAAACCCACTCATAAGTGTGCTGTCTACAAGAAACCCACTTCAGACCTAGAAACACATACAGACTGAAAGTGAGGGGATGTAGAAAGATGTTCCATGGAAAGAGAAATTAAAACAAAGCTGAAGTAGTAATACTCATATCAGACAAAATAGACTTTAAAGACCTTTATGAAAGAAAGGACAGTACATAATGATCAAAGGATCAATCCAAAAAGGAGATATAACAATAACAATTGTATATGCACCCAGTATATGATCACCTTAATATTTAAAAATGCTATAACCATACAAGAGAAAAAAATCAGTAACACAGTAATACTGAGGGACTTTCATCAATGGACAGATCATTCAGACAGAAGATCAATAAGGGAACACAGGCATTAAATGACACATTACAGCAGATGGACTTAATTGATATTTATAGAGCATTCCATCCAAAAGCAACAAAATACACATTCTTCTCAAGTGCATAAGGAACATTCTCCAGGATTCACCATTTCCTGGGACACAAAGCAAGTCTTGGTAAATTCTTTTTTGAACACAGCACTGTATGAGATTAGAAATCAACTACCAGGAAAAAAAAACAAAACTAAAAAACACAAACATGGAGGTTAAACAATATGCTACTAAACAGCTGATGAGATCATAAGAAATAAAAGGAGAAACTTTAAAAGTATCTAGAGACAAATGACAATGAAAGCAGGACAATCTCAAACCTATGGGATATAGCAAAAGCAGTTCTAAGAGGGAAATTTTTAGCAATACAGTCTTACCTCAAGAACTAAGAAAAATCACAAATATACAACCTAAATTTACACTTAAAGCAAGAAGAGAAGAAACTAGCAAACCCAAAGTTAGTAGGAGAAGAGAAATAATAACGATCAGAGCAGAAATAAATTAAATAGAGATAAAACAATAGAAAAGATCAATGAAACTAAAAGCTGGTTCTTTGAAAAGAAATAAAATGGACAGAACTTTAGTGAGATTCATCAAGACAAAAAGTGAGAGGACTCAAATCAATAAAATCAGATATGAAAAAGGAAAAGTGACACCTGACACCACAGAAATACAAAGGATCATAAAAGATACTAAAAGCAACCATATACCAACAAAATGGACAAACTAGAAGAAACAAATTTTTGAAGGTACAATCTCCCAAGACTGAATGAGAAAGAAATAGAAAATATGAACAGACCAAATACAAGTACTGAAATTGAATTTGATTTTATTTAAGCAATTAATTTTAATTGGAGGGTAGTTACTTTACAATATTGTGGTGGTTTTTGCCATACTTTGACATGACTCAGCCATGGGTATACATGTGTCCTCCATCCTGAATGCCTTCTTCCAGCTCTCTCTCCATCCAAATCCCTCAGGGTTGTCCCTGTGCACCGGCTTTGAGTGCCCTGTTTCATGCATCAGACTTAGACTGATCATCTATTTCACATATCGTAATATACACGTTTCAATGCTATTCTCTCAAATCATCCCTCCCTTGCCTTCTCCTAGAGAGTCCAAAAGTCTGTTATTAATATTTGTGTCTCTTTTGCTGTCTCACATATAGGGCCGTCATTACCATCTTTCCAAATTCCATATATATGCATTAATATATTGTATTGGTGTTTTTCTTTCTGGCTTACTTTACTCTGTATAATAGGCTCCAGTTTCATCCACCTCATTAGAACTGATCCAAATGTATTCTTTTTAATGGCAGAGTAATATTCCATTGTGTATATGTACCACAGCTTTCTTATCCATTTGTCTGCTGATGGGCATCTAGGTTGCCTCCATGTCCTGGCTATTGTAAACAGTGCTGCGATGAACATTGGTGTACACATGTCTCTTTCAATTCTGGTTTCCTCGGTATGTATGCCCAGCAGTGGGATTGCTGGGTCATAAGGCAGTTCTATTTTCCAGTTTTTTAAGAAGTCTCCACACTGTTCTCCATAGTAGCTGTACTAGTTTGCATTCCCACCAACAGTGTAAGAGGGTTCCCTTTTATCTTGAATCTGTAATTTTAAAACTCCCAACAAATAAAAGTTCTGGGCCAGGTGGCTTCACTGTTGAATTCTATCANCACACTGTTCTCCATAGTGGCTGTACTAGTTTGCATTCCCACCAACAGTGTAAGAGGGTTCCCTTTTCTCCACACCCTCTCCAGCATTTATTGCTTGCAGACTTTTGGATCGCAGCCATTCTGACTGGTGTGAAGTGGTACCTCATTGTGGTCTTGATTTGCATTTCTCTGATAATGAGCTGGACTGTGCAAAGCAGAAATCCAGAACTCTAGGGTGATAATACTAAGAAGTCTCTTGCTATTTAGTGTTATTTAAAGAGAAGTAACTTGGCTCTGGGAACTCAACCCGGTGCTCTGTGACAACCTAGAAGGGTGAGATGGGGTGGGAGGTGGGAGGGAGTCCAAGAGGGAGAGGACATATGTGTACCTGTGGCTGATTCATGTTGATGTATGGCAGAAAGCAACACAACATTGTAAAGCAATCATCCTTCAATTTAAAAAATTATAAGAAATATAAAGAGAAGTAACTGTGCCATTTCATGAGATGCTTCATAGAGACAGAAAGCAGCATTGATCTAGAACCATAAAGACTGTGAAGGGCTGAATGAAGTCCCCCTAAAATGCCTAGGTTGAAATTCTAAACCTCTACTTTCAGGGTCTTTTGTGGGGGCAGGGGTGGGGGTTAAATTAAAATAAGCTCATTCGGGTGGCCCTAATCCTACCTAACCCGTGTCCCGTGAGAAGGACACAGCTGTACAGACGGAAGGCCTGGTGAAGACACAGAGAGGAGAAGGCCATCGCAAGGCAAGGAGAGAGGCCTCAGAAGAAACTAATTCTGCGGACACCTTGATCTCATACTTATAGCCTCTCTCGTGAGAAAATTAATTTTTGTTAATTAAACCGCTCAGTCTGTGGTATAACAGCAGATCTAGGACTTAAATCCTGTCTCCTCTGTGTAACATTAAGCAAAGCAATAGATTTCCCTGAGTCCCACTTTCCCCATCTGAAAAATGTGGTTAATTATAATCCCAGTCCTACCAAATTCACAAGGTTGAATTTGGACTCAGCGGTGTGTGTGTTTAGTGGCTCGGTCATGTCTGACTCTTTGTGACCCCATGGACTGTAGCCCACTAGGCTCCACTGTCCCCGGGATTCTTCAGGCAAGAATACTGATGTCATTTCCTTCTCCAGCGATCTTCCTGACCCAGGGACGGAACTTGAGTCTCCTGCACTGCTGGCGGTTTCTTTATCACTGAGCCACCTGGGAAGCCCCGTGGATGCTCTAGAGGTCGTTACTCAGCTAGCACAATATTGAAAAGCTGTGGGGTGATGCAAAGAGCAGGATCTTTCCCCAGCTTCTCTAGTTGTTACCTTTGTAATCTCGGGAAAGTCACTTAACTTTTCTGAGCCTGTTCCCTCAACTGTAAAATGAGTATCATATTATCCATCTCACAGAGTTGCTGTGAGAATTCAGCTACAAGAGAGGGTATCTGGGGGTGATTAATATAATTCTAAGGACATCGAGGACTCTTAAATGGTAAACAGCAGCTACTTTGTCTCATTTGGACTTTCAGTTTTCCAAACTGTACCCTTTCCCTGTCCTTGGTTCCTTCCAGGCAGGCTTAGCGCTTCCTGTGGTAACTCTGAGGGACTTCAAGGATTGGAGGCAGGGTCCTGGATTTCAAGAGCAAACTTTGTCAAATTCTCATCTCTGTCTCTTGTCCCCACCGCACTCAACCTCAACCAGTCTAATAGGGCTCCCTCCACCTCTGTGCCTTTAAGAGGACAGCCCATCAATCTCAAGAACTGAAATATACACTGAACCAAATAACCCTGCCTGAGCCAGCTGCTTCCTAATAACCCCTCCACCCCACCACTGGGTGATAAAGGGCTACAATGTTATACCACAGGAAAAATAAACATCAGACACACTCATCTTCTGAGATGTTATAAAATGAAACCCATTCCTTCTCATCTCTGTGGTAAGGCAGCTGTTCCGGAAGCTGGTAGAGGAGAGGTCTGCCCAGTTTCATCATAGCACACATGTATTGAGCTCCTGCTGTATGCCGGGATAGGCTCTGGAGACTCAGGGAAGAATAAGATACGCCCTTCAGCCATGAAGGAGCCTCTGCCTAATTAAATACGTGTACCTATAGGTGGGGCTTCCCTGGTGAGTTGGTGGTAAAGAATCTGCCTACTAATGCAGAAAACTTGAGTTCAATGTCTGGGTGGGGAAGATTCCCTGGTGATGGAAATGGCAACCCACTCTAGTATTCCTGCCTGAAAAATCCCATGGACAGAGGAGCCTGGCCGGCTACAGTCTATGGGGTCTCAAAAGAGTCAGACACGACTTAGTGACTAAACTATCAAATTTTGTCGCTCAGCAAGAGCTTTGTGCATTAGGGAAGCCCCCTGACCTGATGAAGCCTCAGCGTGCTGATCTGAGTGGGGAATCAAAAGACCCATTTTTTGTTGTTATAAAACAGCCTATGGGAACATGCTCAGAGCCTTGCGTGGTGTGTGGGAGGTTCTAATACTTTTGTGTATCCCATAAATTCATAAGGGGATCAGTGGTGATGAGCATGGGTGAGGAGGAACGAGGACTACAGCTCAGCTCAGGAGGGAGCCCTGAATGGGATGTTCACAGCCCCTCACAACTTGACCCTTGTCTGCCAAGGTAGATGGGCTTGTTCCAGACAAGTCTGGGCATAGATAGGAATCTAACACATTCAGGTCATGGAGTTTTGTGCTCTCTTGGTTAAATTCTGCCTTGATTGATTTTTGCAGCTAAAAGTCACTTCTGAGCATGTAGGGTTTGGGAAGTGATCCAAACTATTAAGTCTGAGATCACTATAGTGTTGTTTTGAAATATTAAGATCAGGAAACAGAATAAAGATGTGAATACAAACATGACTTAGGAGTCAGTGCTGAAATTCCAAATCTGTCTGCATTAACTGTGTGTCCATGGGGTTCTCTCTCCACCTCTCTGAGTCTCCTTTTCATGATCTGTAAATAACAAACAAACAAAAAGGATTGTTGCCCTTCTAACTGGCTGTCATGAGGAAAACTTTGACATTATGGGTGTAAAGTGCTTTGCACATGGAGCCAGCCCTTTGTCAATGCTAGAAATCATTACTAAGAAGAAAATAACTGAACGAACTAGAAAGCATAAGAGAAAGAGAAGGAAGGATCGATAAAAAAAGATGGACAGGAAGGATGGAAGGAAGGAAGGATGGTAAAGCCGATCATGAGTGCTGTCTTCTCACATTTGAAGAGTTTGACATTATGGGTGTAAAGTGCTTTGCACATGGAGCCAGCCCTTTGTCAATGCTAGAAATCATTACTAAGAAGAAAATAACTGAACGAACTAGAAAGCATAAGAGAAAGAGAAGGAAGGATCGATAAAAAAAGATGGACAGGAAGGATGGAAGGAAGGAAGGATGGTAAAGCCGATCATGAGTGCTGTCTTCTCACATTTGAAGAGTTGCTCTAAAGGAAGTGAGCTGTTGCTTAAGACCAATTTATACAAGTGGCAGGGAAGCAGATGTTACCTAAAATGAAGACCATTTATTCTAGAGGAAAAGGTGTTAATCTTTCAGTCATGTCTGACTCTTTGTGCCCCCATGGACTGTAGCCTGCCAGGTTCCTTTGTCCATGGAATTCTCCAGGCAAGAATACTGGAGTGGGTTGCCATTCCCTTCTCCAGGGGATCTTCCCAACCCAGGGATGGAACCTGGGTCTCCTGCACTGCAAACAGAATCTTTACCAGCTGAGCCACCAGTGGAAGCCCAGTTCTTCTAGAAGTGAAAGTGAAAAAGTGAAGTCCCTCAGTCGTGTCCAGCTCTTTGCGACCGCGTGGATTGTAGCCTATCAGGCTTCTCCGTCCAGGGATTTTCCAAGCAAGAGTACCAGAGTGGGTTGCCTTTTCCTTCTCCAGGAGATCTTCCCGACCCAGGGATTGAACCCAGGTCTCCCACATTGCGGGCAGACGCTATACCCTCTGAGCCACCAGGGAAGCCCAAGGAGACATTCAAAAAGGGACTGAGCAAAGAGAGGTTGAAGACACTGGGGAAAGCGCCTCTACAGAACAGAGAGAATACAGGGAAGCCTAACACACGTGCAGTTTCTTTCCTGCAATTCATCTGTATAAATATGTAGCACTGAGGGCGTCCATTGGTTCTGGGAATATTGTCAACAACAGAAAACCTGAATCATGTGTCAAACCAGGAGCTGAGCACTTTTCTTGAAATACATGTATTGTCTGCCAAGAAACCCTGGAAAAGCCGTTGTCTTCCTCTCTTTGTAGGGAGAGTAGACTCCAACTCAGAGTGAGCAAAGAGAGGTTGAAGACACTGGGGAAAGCGCCTCTACAGAACAGAGAGAATACAGGGAAGCCTAACACACGTGCAGTTTCTTTCCTGCAATTCATCTGTATAAATATGTAGCACTGAGGGCGTCCATTGGTTCTGGGAATATTGTCAACAACAGAAAACCTGAATCATGTGTCAAACCAGGAGCTGAGCACTTTTCTTGAAATACATGTATTGTCTGCCAAGAAACCCTGGAAAAGCCGTTGTCTTCCTCTCTTTGTAGGGAGAGTAGACTCCAACTCAGAGACCCAAGGACCAGGCAGCAGAGTCCAGTAGTTGTGTTTTAATGAAAACATTTTAAAAAGCATTTATTTGTTTGGTTGCATCTGGTCTCGGCTGTGGCATGGGGTTCTTCATCGTCTCATGCGGGATCATTCACTGCAGTGCATAAACTCTCCAGCTGGCGCATGTGGGCCCAGCTGCTCTGTGGCAAGTGAGATCTTAGTTCCCTGACTAGGGATTGAACCTGCATTGCAAGGTGGATTTTTAGCCACTAGACCACCAGTGACGTGAAAGTGTGCAAGTGTGAGTCAGTGAGTTGTACCTGATTCTTTGTGACCCCATGGACTGTAACCCACCAGTTCTTCTGTCCATGGAAATCTCCAGGCAAGAATACTGGAATGGGTTGCCATGCCCTCCTCCAGGGGCCTTTCCTGACCCAGGGGTCAAACCCAGGTCTCCCGCTTTGCAGGCAGTTCTGCCAAGAAACCCTGGAAAAGCCGTTGTCTTCCTCTCTTTGTAGGGAGAGTAGACTCCAACTCAGAGGCCCAAGGACCAGACAGCAGAGTCCAGTAGTTGTGTTTTAATGAAAACCTTTTAAATTGGTATTTTAAAGAGCATTTATTTATTTGGTTGCATCCGGTCTCGGCTGTAGCATGGGGTTCTTCAACGTCTCATGCGGGATCATTCACTGCAGTGCATAAACTCTCCAGTTGGGGCATGTGGGCCCCGTTGCTCTGTGGCAAGTGAGATCTTAGTTCCCTGACTAGGGATTGAACCTGCATTGCAGGGTGGATTTTTAGCCACTAGACCACCAGGAACGTGAAAGTGTGCAAGTGTGAGTCAGTGAGTTGTGCCTGATTCTTTGTGACCCCATGGACTGTAACCCACCAGTTCCTCTGTCCATGGAAATCTCCAGGCAAGAATACTGGAATGGGCTGCCATGCCCTCCTCCAGGGGCCTTTCCTGACCCAGGGGTCAAACCCAGGTCTCCCGCTTTGCAGGCAGNTGAGTTGTACCTGATTCTTTGTGACCCCATGGACTGTAACCCACCAGTTCCTCTGTCCATGGAAATCTCCAGGCAAGAATACTGGAATGGGCTGCCATGCCCTCCTCCAGGGGCCTTTCCTGACCCAGGGGTCAAACCCAGGTCTCCCGCTTTGCAGGCAGATTCTTTACTGAGTCCCCAGGAAAGCCCAAGAATACTGGGCAGCCTGTCCCTTCTCCAGGGATCTTTCCTGACCCAGGAATTGAACTGGGGCCTCCTGAATTGCAGGCTGATTCTTTACCAGCTGGGCTGCCAGGGAGTGAATCACATGTAAAGATTCATACATATTTGATGTACGCAACTTGAGTTTGAGGATAAGCATGTGCTTGTAAAACAAGCATCACCATCAAGGTCATAAATATGACCATCGCCTCCCAAAGTTTCCTTGTGCCTTTATTATTATTACTGTTACTATTGTTGGTTGGAAAACAAAATAAAAACTCCCTTTTTAGCAAATTTCAAGTTATACATTATTGTCAGCTATAGCCACCAAGTGGTATAGATGGTCTTCAGATCCTCTCTATCTTGCATAATTGAATCTTTTTACCCTTCACCATCACCCCCCCGTCTCCTCTCCCCTCCCCTCTAGCCCCTGGTAACCACCATTCTATCCTCTGCTTCTAAGAATTTGACTATTTTAGATTCCTATCCACACCACAAGTCGAGTTTTAAATTACGAAGGAATGCTTCCAAATCCCCGTGACCTCCATTATTCTATTGCCTGTGTGCTCTATGATTTATTTGTTGGCTTTACATGTCAGTTTCTCCCTCTGGACCATGGGCTCCACTGATGCATGAGCATGCTAATCTCTTTATCTTAGTATCTTTTGTGCTTAACAGCTCCAGGCAGGAAACTTGCTCCATCAGTTTATTTTGAAAGGATGAATACCTGAGTTAGGTTCAAGAGAAAGAAAACATAAAAAAATGAAGAGAGACTTTTTTTCGAATGCCTTATGTATGCTGGACTGGGAGGCATGTTATGTCCATAATCCAGCCTCATTCCAGGAGACTCCCTGCTCTTTCAGAGGCTAGAAAGCTAAAAAGCTGCAGCTGACAGACACAGCCTTTCCAGGTAGTGTTAGTGGTTAAGAACCCGTCTCCCAGTGCAGGAGACAAAACAGATGTGGGTTCGATCCCTGGGTGGGGAAGATCCCTTGGAGGAGGGCATGGCAACCAACTCCAGTGTTCTTGCCTGGAGAATCCCATGGCCAGAGGAGCCTGGCAGGCTACAGCCCGTGGGGTTAAAAAGAGTCAGACATGACTGAGGCGACTTAGCACGAAGCACAACATAGATCCATGCAACAAAATGCACTCGAATGAGATTTGGGAGGAGGGCAAGGTTTGCTAGTCCCTTTCTTCTCCCTTCCAGCTCATCTTGCACTGCTTTCTTCCCCTCCGGAATTGTTTATGTCAGCCATCTTGAATTCCCCCCTATTCTCCTATGGGCCTGGATTTTCTTTGATTCTTTGCTGGGAAGTCTGCTCTCCCTATTATTACTATTTTTTCTAATTCCTACTACTTCTTTATAACTCAGCTCCTCCAGGCAGCCTTCCATGACTCCCCCAGTCTGGGTTAGGGGTCTTGCTTTGGTAAGAATTCTGAAGATGTTCCCAAGGTTTCCATTTCCCAGTTGTTCAATCAAATGTTAATCTAAGCAGTGCTATGAGGGGATATTACAGATATAATTTAAACCCTGTAGTCTAACACCCTGCTAGCTTGTGACTTCAGTCACCCTGACCACTGTCTTCCCTCCATTCAGCGCCAGGCCCTCCCGGAAATCCCCGTCTTGTTCTCTAACATCCTCTTTCTGGGCAGCCTCTCTTAGGCTGCTAAATAAATGAATTGAGAAGGAGGCTGAGAAGGGTAGATGTGCTTTCACACAGGAGCTGGTCTGCGAGAGGGATGTGGGTTGAGGAGACCTAAAAGGAAAGAGATTGGATTTGGACAGAAGGTCTTCAGAGAGCAGCAGGACTATTAGCCTCCAGGAAGAAGAAGCAGGTCTGCTCTGTGACATTCATGGAGGGAGTGCTACAGCAGGAAGTTAGCTCTAGCCAGCTGAGCTCTCTGATGGATGTATCAGGTGACTCAGGAAGTAGCACAGTCTTTCTTTTTAGAGGTATTCAAACAAGGGCGGGATGTCCAAGCATCAGGGATGCTATACAGGGGAGCCTGACAGTGTGCGAAAGCGACAAACTTCAAAAAATTCCGAAATTGGGAAATCTGAGACTTGACAGTCAAACTGCCCACTTCCAAAATTGAAGGGCAGTCAGAATCCATGGCTTATTCCTGAGAATGAGCTTATAGGAGCCTAGAACAATTCATCCATGATCATGTTCTCCTGGGAGAGATCTAAGAGTTACAATTTCCATGCCTACCAAGGACAAGGCAATGAGAAATGCTTCATTTTGTGACATGAGTGCAACAACGTTCAGAAGTTTCCCGCTATTTTTCCAGAATTTCTGCCATGTAAAGATACCTTCCGTTTAAGACCTGGGTCCTCTATGCAGCTGGACCCCCACAAACAGTGGGCCTTGGCAAAGTAGCTCTACATGACTAGCCATTAACTTCCTTATCTGCAATTAAGAAGGCCAAGAAATGTCCTCTAAGGTCTGGTTGAGCTCCTAGAATTCACATAGGTCCGCATTTCCATAAATACGCAGAAGGGATTTATATCGGTAGAACTTGGCATGGCACTACTGTCTGAGGCAGCAGGCCTGGGTGGGTAGCTGAGACTGAGGGATGTTACATAGATGGAGAGGGTGGTGCTGCAGGAATGCGCTCCACGCTGGTTAACTGTTGAGGCAGGAGGTGAAAATGGGAGATCAAACAAATATATTCTCTTAGGGCTTCCCCGATGCCTCAGTGGGTAAAGAATCCACCTGCAAGGAAGGGAGACAGGAGAAGAGTTTCAATTCCTGGGTGGGGAAGATCCCATGGAGGAGGAAATGGCAACACACTCCAGTATTCTTGCCAGGAAGGCGCCTGGAGGGCTACAGTCCATGGGTCACAAAGAGCTGGACACGACTGAGCAACTAAGACACGCTCACATACAGCACTATTGGGTTCACACAATTTCAAAACAAGGAGATCTTCAAGGACACATAAACAAGCCCTGAAGTCCATCGTGTTCCTTCCTTCCTCCACCTGAGAACTTTCCTCTCTGCCACATACATGAGGAAAGTGCTGTGCCTGCACCTCGGGAAAACACGTAGGAGTTTTGTTTCCAAACACCCCTTGCTGCAGGTGGGAGAGCTAGTCACATTTCTATTACTGCTGGGTTTAATCCTGTCACTGGCGTTGACACATGAATCACTCTGCTGGTCCTGGGAGCGTGATGATGCAACGGACTGATGGAGGCCCATCTGGCCTTTTCATTTTCCTGATGAAGCCAGAACATCACCAGCCAATTGGGGCAGCTGGGGTGCTGGTGGAGGGTTCTATTCAGGCAGGAAGCCAAGCTGGGCCACCTGGACCTTCTGAGTCTCTAAGGGGCCACGCTTGTTCTCCCTTCCTAGATGGGTGCCTGAAAACCTGCTTCACTTGCCTCCATCAGCATGAGCAAAGTTTCACTGCACACATCGCTCATAGACCAGGCACTGTCCTGGAGATTTCCTCGAATTCTGACATTGGCCCTGTGAATTAAGCACCCATATTCCCATTTTACGTAAAAAATATCATAACTCCTCACCCTGCTTGGCAATGGGATGAAAACCAGATCTGTTTATCTTTGATGATCAAGCCCCTACTCTATAACAGGCTGACCCTCCCAATTACAAGTTCAGTGCTTCCATGTACAACCACATTTAACTTTCGTAAGAGCAGCGTAAGGCAGCTGTCAGCAAGGAAATCCAGGCTCAGAGAGGTTCATTCAGTTATCCAAAGTACCAGATTCATGGCTCCTTCCATTTCTTCATCTTACATTTGATCAATACCCCCACGTGGTATTGCACTGGGTTCTGGGTTACAGTTGTGATGAAACGTCAGGGTTCTTGCCTTCATAGAACTTACAACATAAGATAAGAATCAGTTATGCTGTAGGGGGTGACACAAAAGGAAAGCAGGTCGTGTTCTGACATTAGGGTGAGGCAGGTGTTAGCGAAGGGACTCTTCAAGAAATGACCTGTAAGCTGGGCCACAGTTAGGAGGGGAAGAAAGCAGGTGTGCTGGGCTGAACATTTGTGTTCCCCTAAAATTCACATGTTGAGGCCCAATCCCTGTGCTGCTGTGTGCTCAGTCATGTCTGACTCCTTGCCACCCCATGGACCACAGCCTACCAGGCTCCGTCCTCTGTCCAGGGGATTCTCCAGGCAACAATACTGAGCTGGTTGCCCTTTCCATCTCCAGCGGGTCTTTCCGCACCCAGGGATCAAGCCCACATCTCCATCTTCTACACCTTCTGCACTGGCAGGTGGACTCCTTACCACTGTGCCAGCTGGGAAGCTCATTCTTATCCCCAAATTGGTGGTATTTGGAAGTTGGGACTTTGGGAGGTAGTTGGGGCCAGATGAGGTCATGGTGGTGGGACCCCCTGATGGAATTATAAGAGGAAGAAAGACCAGGGCCCTCTCCCTCTGCCATGTGAAGACCCAGCAAGAACGTTATTTTCAAGCCAGGAAGAAAGCTCTCACAAGGAACTGAATCTGCTGGCACCTTGATTTTGAACTTCTAGCCTCCAAAACTGTGAGACATAAATGTTTGCTGCATAAGGGACTTCCCTGGTGGTCCAGTGGTTAATACTCTGTGCTCCCAATGCAGGTCATGTGTTTGATCACTGGTTGGGGAACTAAGATCCCTCATGTTACTTGGTGCATTCAGGAGAAAAAAAAAGGAAAAAAAAATGTTTGCTGCATAAGCCACCTTGTCTATGATATTTATTAGAGTGATACAGAGGAACTCAAACCTGATTCCAGGAAGTCAGAGGATCTGTTTCTTCCACCAGCCAGTGAAATCAGAATTATTAGTCAAGCACAGTTTTCCAAGTTTTTCAAATGTTCTTCCTCAGCCTACACAGATCTTTCTGGAAAAGGTTAAGAACAAGTCTAGGAAAAGTTATTTGCTTTTGCTAGGGAGAAAATAATAGACATGTAGCCATTAATTGGGGAAGGCAATGGCACCCCACTCCAGTACTCTTGCCTGGAGAATCCCATGGATGGAGGAGCCTGGTGGGCTACAGTCCATGGGGTCGCTAAGAGTTGGACACGACTGAGCGACTTCACTTTCACTTTTCACTTTCATGCATTGGAGAAGGAAATGGCAACCCACTCAAGTGTTCTTGCTTGGAGAATCCCAGGGATGGGGGAGCCTGGTGGGCTGCCATCTATGGGGTCGCACAGAGTCGGACACGACTGAAACGACTTAGCAGTAACAGCAGCAGCCATTAATTGAAACGTTTTTGGACATTAAGTTAGTTTCTAGGGGAAATGAAATCTGAATGAATTGGCACCTTTGAGTGTATCTGACGTTCACTTATTTTCTTGGTTCTCAACACAGTTTCACCAGTAAAAATTGTTTCTCAGTGTTGATCCTGCCATTGCCAGATAAACAAAACCCCTTTGGCCTTATGTGGGGTGTAAGAAAGAGAGGCCAGAAGATTCTTTCTTAGTGTGCATGATTTTCTTTTTTGTTGACTCACAGCGTGCTAGAGCTGGAAGGGAACTTTGATTTGACACAGTCTGATTCTGCTCATCTGATAAGGGAGGAAACTGGGCCCGGAGAAGGGAAGGAATCAGTTCGGGGAACCCACTCTGGTGGCAAAGCTGCTCTGTCCATCTTGGAAACAGACACTGCTCTAGGTCTTGTAAATATGAAGTGGCTTAATAGTGGGGATTAATGGCCTATAAAATTATTGAGAGGACTAGAGCAGCAAAGGTTAGCAAAAGCTGCTGATACAGAGTTTTGCTGCTTAGCTGTCAAACAATCCGGAATTGCAGGAAATTGCCACCAATGATTATGGTTGCTTGCAGCAAGGAGGCAAGCGGTCTGTAAGAGCAAGCCTGGAGAGTTTTGGAAGGTCTCTCATCTGCTGAAGTCCATGCATATCCTCAGAAAACGTAGAGCAGTGATATGGCTTCTGCCTCTTTTACACCTTGCCAGAAGCTAAACCATAACCCCAGGGGCAGAGAATTCCAGCCCTGGGGAATAGAGGGGAACTTAGGAGCGAGCAGAAAAGGTGTTGAGTTGCTAAGAGAGATTCTGGTATAGCAGGTCTACTGGATTTTCTCTACATTTTCCTCTCCAAGCCTGTCTTGTGTCTTTCTTCTCTCCTCCCATCTTTTTTCCTCTTTCTGCACATTTGGTTGATTAGGTGCTTTATTGTCTGTTTAATTGGAGACCTGGCCTGTGTAGAATGGTAGAGGTTTGGCTTGGCAATAACATGCATTTGACGGGGGAAGGGGCTCCCTAAATATTTGCAAATATGTGAAACTTATTTTAAAGGACATCTGGTTGTGTTTAAAAATAAACCAGAGAAAAAGCAAACACTGTGATAAGAAGATGGGCCAGATATAGTGACGAGTCTAGACAGATCTGGAGGTGTAGACAGATTAGGATTCTACTCCAGATTCCCATGAAGCCCTCCTCCTCATAGACATTGGGTGCTGAGCATCTGACTTAATCTCTCTGTGTATTAGTGATAGAAGTAACAAAAGTATTAATCTCAGAGAGTTCTTATGAAAATTACACAAAATAATACATATTACAGAATGCATGGCATACAGAGAAAATTTGCCAGTGGTCTTAATATTATTATATGTCTCAGTCAGTATGAAATGCTGTCATGAAAATCCCATAGTTTGGGTGCTTAAACATCACACATCTATTTCTCAAAGTTCTGGAGGCTGCAAAGTCCCAGATCAAGAAGCCGTCTGGTAGGAGCCCTCATTCTGCTTTGTGGATGACTGTCTTCTTGCTGGGTCCTCACACACAGAGAAAGAACTCTGCTCTCTCCACTTTCTTAAAAGGACACAAATGCCATCAATGTGGGAGGTACCTTCATGATCACATTTAAACCTGAGAAAATGTGAAAAGTGAAAGTGTTAGTCACTAAGTCCTGTCCAGCTCTTTTGTGACCCCATAGACTGTAACCTGCTAGGCTCCTCTGTCTATAGAATTCTCCAGGCAAGATTCTGGAGTGGGTAGCCATTCCCTTCTCCAGGGGATCTTCCCCACCAAAGGACTGAACCCAAGTCTCCTGCATTGCAGGCGAGATTCTTTACCATCTGAGCCACTGGGGAAACTCCTCACGTTTAAACCTGATTATCTCCCAAATACCATCCCTTGGGCATTAAGGCTTCAACATATGGATTTGGAGGACTGGGAGAAGGGAGCACAAGCATTCAACCTAAAGCATCATAAGTCTTTAAAATTATTAGTGGTGACTAACTTAGGAGATAAAAGTTAGGGCTCCATTGCAGAGATCAGAATCCACTCTACCTCAGATTAGCAGAAATGGATCAGGTATAGCATATTTGATAGATTCTGGAATCATCAGAGGGACTAAGTAAGCTGGGAGTCCTGGTTGAGCTCCCAGGAATATCCTGGAGAACCGAGTCACCCCGGAAACCACAGTCTCTTTTCTGGTCTGAAAGCCTCTGGCTAAACTGGGAAGCTGCTAGGGCCACTTACTTCTGTCAAAAACTGGAGGCCAGAAAAACCAGAAAGACATCTGCTAAACTGGTTAAGCTGCTTGTACAGACAGTGACTTTATTGGCTTTGAAGCTCATGCCACTGCATGGTCAAGAAGTCACCAGAGAAAATTCAGACCCCACCCAGAACTGTGCTTGCCCACCAAACTCACTGAAATAGAACCAACCACCGCAGAAATGGCCTCCTTTCTGTATCCACCTTTCAAATCTCTGTCAAGTGTGCCTAGCCCAAGTCCTCCACCTACACTCGAGTCTGGACAGCATAGTGCTTAGCTTCTAGCCTGCAAGCCAGGAAGGCACTCTAGAAGGATGGGCCACCATCTGCATCGCTGGGAATTGTAATTTTTCTCACTCCTCATGGCTTCTTGGGGGTGACTTTGTGGCCACTCTCTCCATCCATGACTTCCTCTTGCCCATGAGAGCAGGTATGAGATTCCCAGTCCTGAGCTTGGCTCAGCCCCTTCTCCTTGCCTCCTTGGGTTCTGCCCTCCAGCAGCGAGGGTTCACTCACCCCTTCTGCCTGGGCAGTTATCTTAGTCTAAAGGCCCCGCCCCCGTGCAGAGTGACCTGCATCTTCCAGGTAGACTGGGCGCATAAACAATCCCACTCAGGGAACGAGGGTCGGTAAGCTTACCTGCCTACAGAGCTAAGCTATATTCTCTAAACTGGGGGTCTCCAGTTTCTGGGCCACGGACCGGTACCTCCTGTCGGATCAGTGGTAGCATTAGATTAGAAATAAAATGCACAATAGATGTGATGCACTTGAATCATCCTGAAACCATCCCCTAGCCCTGGTCTGTGGAAAAACTGTCTTCCATGAAAGTGGTCCCTGCTGCCAAAAAGGTTAGGGACCATTGCTCTAAACAGATTTATCAGGAATGAAATTCATATTTTGACTTCCAAATGCCTGAATCCTATGTTTCTTCATTTTATAACATTAATTTAATAAAAAATCTATATCTATCTATCTCTGAAAATTGTAGTTTTAACATATATTTTCCAAGTTTTCTACAATGACTAGGAATAGAAGACTAGAGAAAAAGAGATGAAAGAATGAAAGCTTCTTGACTTCATTCCACTTTCCACTCTGCTTCCGTTTTCTGACGCAATTGCAGAGAACAGATTCTTGGTACCTTGATGTTCTCTCTTTTATAATCAGAAAAAATGATCATTTTATTACTTACGACACAAATAGCATTATAGTCACATTAACAAAAATGAAAATCTCCCCTGACTGTCCTGCCTCCCCAGTAAGGCAGCTTATTTTTATGCCCGTTCCCCTGCCTACTCTAATCCATATACATGTGGTATTTATTCTATAACAAGGTAGCTTTGTAACAGTGTTCTTCACTATATTCTTATAACAATGTTCCTATAACACAGACATAGTTTTCTCTTTTTCTTTTAGCTATCCTTACAGTCAAAGCATTTCCCCTGTTGCTCAGGGTCCATTCATCTGCTTCCCCATGAGAAAGAAAAGCAGCCCGTGTGGATGTGTAGACATCTCCAGATATTTCAGGGCTTTCTTGAAGCATTTGGTAGCCCTGGCAGGTGTGGATGCTCAAGGCCAGATCTGGCAACGCTGCCAATGGCCTGAGTCTGGCTGGTAGAGAGCCCTTGGTTAAGATGGTACCTGTGCAAGGTTGGGTCAGTGACCAACTTCAGTGCTGTTTCCATAATGAATAGGATTTATTCTGTTTTGGTGAGAAAAATTATTTTTGCCCAAAAGAGTAGATAAAAATTTATACTTGGCAAAATAATTGTTTTATATTTTATACCATTTTCCGGCTATATTTTATCATAAATGCTGGTGTTATTATAACAAGTTTCATTTGAAAAATCAAACACAATTGCAAATGATCAGACAGGCCAGTGTCTATGAAGCATTTACTTTGCATCATGTGGTACATGTGTGCATGCGTGCTTTGTTGCGTCTGACCCTTTGTGACCCCTCGGACGGTAGCCTATCAGGCTCTCTGTCCATGTGGTATACAGTATGTTCAAAAAGTCCTTTGACACACGCAGATTGTGCTAGTTTGCTCAGAATGCCATAGCAAAATACCGTAGACTGGGTGGCTTAAACAACAGAATTTTATTTTCTCACTGTTTTGGAGGCGGGAAGGTCCAAGATCAAGGTGCCAGCGTGGTCAGGTTTGGGGGAAGTTTCTCTCGCTTTGCAGACAGCCTGCTTCTTACTGTGTCTTCACGTGGTTTACCACATCGGTTGTAGGGAGAGGGAGACAGCAGGAGGGAGTGAGAGGGAGGAAGAAGGGGAAGGAGGGAGAGGAGGAGAGGTCAGAATTTTGGAAGCACTCAGTTCAATCTGTAGCACCAATTTTATCTTTTTCTGCCATGCTGTGACTTATTTACATTTTTCAAATGAGAAGAGAGGTCTAGAGAATTGAAGCAACATGACCAAAGTCACACAGCTAGTAAGGGACACAGCCAGATTTAGAGTCCAGACCGACTTCAAAGCGCACATACTCTTCACTCTGTCCACAGTCCTCGCTTGTTATTTATTCAAAAATTCACTCTCTGTCAGTCTGGCATTTAATTTTCCTCCCAACTCCTTTTAAGAAATTAACAAGAGAAAAGTGACAGCCTTCCTTTTAATTCTTACTCATCACATGCATTTATTCCAAATTAGATATCCAAGCATATCAGTTTCATACTCAGGGATACTCACAAATCTAGAGGAAAAGACAGACCATTAAACAGAAAAGGATCACCGCCTGTGAAAACTACGCAGACGAGATGCTCCTGGGTGGTGATAAAGCTGAAACAGGGCATCCACTCTGGATTGGGATAGTGCGTGGGAGAGGGCAACCCCTCTGTTTTACTTGAGACAAAGGGAAAATAGGAAAGGAGTGGGAAGGAGCAAAGGCATTCCAGATGGAGGTAATAAGCATGCAAAGGAGGGCAGCAAGGACTGCCACAGGGCTGCACCTTCAGCCAGGGAGGGCTGCGCCCTGGGCATCCAAACTTCCTTCCCTGACAAGCCTCGCGGATGCTATGGGCCTTGAATGTTATCCAGCTGCACGAGCAGTAATGACAATAGCAACAGTAATAAAGCAGAGGTGGCTTGGTCGGGTCTGACTCTTGCTATACCGTGGACCGTAGCCTACCCAGCTCCTCTGTCCATGGGATTTCCCAGCAAGAGTCCTGGACTCGGTTGCCATTTCCTTCTTCAGGGGATCTTCCTGACCCAGGGCTCGAATCCCCATCTCTTGTGCATGGCAGGCGGATTCTTTACTACTGAGCCATTGGGGGAAGCCCCAGAGTCCTTATTTACACATGCAACTATATCCCACATTTTCTCCCTTAATTCTCATAACAATTTTCATGAAGTGGGTTCTGTCATTCCCCCCTCGCCCCCATTTCGTATCTGACTTAACTGAGGCCAGAGAGCAATGGTAAACGCTCCCGGAAGACTTCTCTGACTGCAAATGCTAAATGCAGATGTGGCTTTGTTTGTAGTTTCCAACGGGAGTTCTAACTTCTGGGAGGTATATGTAAAAATTTGGAACTACCAAACATCCTCATTTCAGTGCTGTGAGGTTATTGACGGGTCCCAGGTGAGTGCTCACCTGTAGACATGCCGTGTATTTATAGGCTGTTTCATTCCCACACAGGTCGGAGGGAGCTGTGATCTGTGTATCAGGCCAGGTGACCAGCAGATGGATGTGATCTCTGAATGCCAGGAGGGACAAAGGCTTTGTAAATGTCGCTGCTGCAACAGTTTCTTGACTCTGTTTTGCAGCATAATCTTTTGCAAAAAAGACAAAGATAAAGATGCACACTTAAAAGTAGAAGAATCAACAGATGTCATGGATATTTTTAAGCCAATTACTGAAGCATTCCTGCAGAAGCAGGCACATGAAATATAGATGTGGCTTCCTGCACCAAATTTGATTTATTTCTGAGATCATTCCTTCATCACAGCTTGAGCTGCATTCCAATGTATTCTGAGCAAGCCAGATGAGCAATCAGGACATTCCTGGTTGTTCGCAACCCTGCAGACAATTTACAAAGCATATTAGTGCCAATAGCTTTAATAACCATTACTACAGAGCACTGTTTTCTCACCAAGGGTTGGAGGCTGGAAGGACTGCTCAGACTCCCCTACGTGACTGGTTAAACAAATAAATACCTCCTTCTGTACTTCTGACCATCTTCCAGTTTCCACCCAGGACAGGACCTCATAGAAATGAAAACCCTGGGGCAATGGTGCCCAGGAACACAGGTTGCAGCTTTGGGGAGGGGTGTTCTCTGAAATTTACAACTTATAACCTCTGCACCTTCTATCAGAAGAGTGTGTAATAACAGCACACTGGGACTTCCCTGGTGGTCTAGTGGTAAAGACTCCGTGCTTCCACCTGCCCCTGGGTTCAACCTCTGACCAGGGAACCAAGATCCCACATGCCCCTGTGATGTGGCCAAAAATAACAAGCGCTCACTGCCTTGTGGCAGGAACACATGTTCTTATGGGACAGAAGACATTAATAAGGACAGGTGTGTGGTTTAACTCATTAGCAAATGATCACTGAGCTTCTAATTTGTGCCTGGCACTGAGGACATAATTGTAAACAAGATAAACAAAGTCACTGGAATTTGAGGGGAAAAACACCATCACAAGTAGTAACAAATACGTTGAGTATTATGAAAAGATCTTGCTTACATTCCTCCCTTCTTGTGTTTAATCCAGTGGTTCTCAAAATGGGGTCCCCAGACCAGCAGCTGCAGCCTCACTAGGGAATTTGTTGGAAATGCATATTCTCAGGCCCACTCATGCTCAGCTGACTCAGGCAGTCCAGAGATCAGTGTTTCAACAAGCCTCAGCAAGCCTTGATGCGTTCTCAAGGTTGAGAAGCTTTATTGCCACCCAATCAAGAATAAACCCATGCTAGCTGAATGTGGATCAAAGAAGCATATTATTCTAGAGTTACGAAAATGCTCAGGGGCTTCCCTGAGGGTCCAGTGGTTAAGACTCTGCACTTCCTCTGGGGGGGGCGCGGGGGTGCAGGTTAAATCCCTGCTTGGGTATCTAAGATTCCACATGCGATGCAGTGCGGCAAAAACAAACCCCACAAAACTCAGTAAGCCCCATAGCGCAAGCTTCATAGTAAACTGTGCCGAGGAATGTGGCCTTGAGGTCAGAGCAGGCTGACTGCTTTTTCCATGCCTCCAGACTTTGGAGCCCACCCTTGTGGTGGGGGTCTTCTAACTCAGGTTATTCCCAGCTGCTCTGTGAGGTCTTGTCCATATGTCCTCTAAACAGAGAATTTCAGGCCTTCACTCTCTGCCCAAAGGAAGACCTGAGCAGCTGGGCTCACTGCAGGGGAGCGGCGATAGAGGGGACACCTTTCTTACAACCCGGAGTCATGCAGTGACTGAGACCAGAGCAGGCTGTACCATGAATTAAACAGCAACTTCTCACACCTGGGTCTCATTCTTTAGTGAAACACGAATGGGGTCAGATTGTCATCAATTTGATGAGCTGTTCCTTCTGGGAAAGGAAGAGAGAACAGAAAGCAAGTGGAACAAGGAAGCTTGATCATCTCCATTTTTTGAGGAAAGGAGAGATCTCATTTGCAATAGAGATAAAAGGACAGGGCTGAGGAGCATGTGTGCATGCTAAGTCGCTTCAGTTGTGTCTGACTCTTTGTGACCCTACAGACTGTAGCCTGTGAGGTTCCTCTGTCCATGGGATTCTACAGGCAAGAATACTGGAGTAGGTTGTCATGCCCTCTTCCAGGGGATCTTCCTGACCCAGGGATCAAACCATGTCTTCTGCATTGACAAGAGGATTCCTTTACCACTAGTACCACTTGGGAAGCCCCTGAGGAACATGGCTCCTCCTAAGAAAGGAAGAACTGGCAGACACCATGGGTTAAGGCAAAGTGTTCCAGGTGGGAGTAAGGTCAGAAACATTTCCAGATGCTCACAGGGAAGACACTTGATTTTAGCTGATTTGATTGAATGGTTACCTACTAATTGCATTCTCTCAATTTTTTTTCTTTCAGACTTTTCTTTATTGCTCTACCTTTGTTCTCTGACTTCCTTTCTCTCTCTTCTAATTTCTTCCTCTTTAAACATTGCCCTCATGCCAGGCAACTGTGGCTGACTGAGGCTTACATAACTTGGAAACGCTGACTATCTTCATCAAGAGTGTGAGAGGTACGTAGGGTTGTTGGTGTGTCTCTGCTTGGGAGGAGGGAGTGATGATGGGATGATGGCTGCTTGTGTGCACAGGCCAGCCATAGCCTTGCCAATTCATCAGTGATTTGCTGAGGATGTTTGCAAAGATGTCCCAGATCTCACTGGATCCAATGTGGCATTGGAGCTCATCAGGGCACTGGAAAGAGAGAAGAAGGAAGCATGGGGAAAGTGCATCTACCTTGTGAGGAAAGAGAAGTTGGCTCACCACATAGAGCATTCTGCAAACAGGATCAGCATACATGACAAGTCACAGAAAAGCAGCCGTTACTCCAGGGAGCCCCCAGGTTGAAACCAAGATGCTCCTAGACCCTGAGGAAAGGCCTGCCTCATCCTCCACACAGGGGATGCTATTTCCTGTTCAGGCTTTGGCTCCCATCCTTACATCAGTGTATCCTATGCTCACGGCACACACCTCTTTCCAGAGCTCAAGGGCTGCTTATCCAGATGCATCCTGTCCAACCTGGGGTCACCCCCCTTTACTCCTAATCCTCTCTTCTGTGATTCTCACCACAAGTAGATACCATACAATGGGACACATACTAGACAAGGAAACACAACAGAAACTCTTCATAAGTCCAGTCACATACCCTGTAGCCCCAATTTATCTCTGCAATTGTTAGAGTTCATTTAGGTAGTGAAAAACAGAGCTCTCCTATGTCTCCACTTGAGAGCTTGCTGCTAAGTTACTAAGTCGTTTCAGTTGTGTCTGACCCCATAGATGGCAGCCAACCAGGCTCCCCTGTTCCTGGGATTCTCCAGGATTCTCCATTTTCACCTTTTCCAGTGCATGAAAGTGAAAAGTGAAAGTGAAGTCCCTCAGTTGTGTCCGACTCTTAGCAACCCCATGGACTGCAGCCTACCAGGCTCCTCTGTCCATGGGATTTTCCAGGCAAGAGTACTGGAGTGGGGTGCCATTGCCTTGCTTAAACCAAGGGGAAATGAAACAAAATAGGCAGCATGTGGAGAAACAGAGCATTGCTTTATTAATAATAAAGGTTGGAAGCTGTTGCTTAGGTTAAGAGGCAGAATGAACTTGCTAGTTTCTCCAGCCCCTGATGCTGGGAAATATTGAAGGCAAAAGGAGAAGGGAGTAACAGAGAATGAGGTGGTTAGATAGCATCACTGGCTGAATGAACATGAATTTGAGCAAACTCTGGGAGATAGTGGAAGACAGAGGAGCCTGGCATCCTGCAGACCATGGGGTTGTGAAGAGTCAGATATAACTTAGTGACTGAACAGCAAGTTCCTCCAGCCTAGGTCTAGGAAGAACCCATCCAAGGGGAAATTTGAATAATCAAAGGACAGTCAGATCTCTGCTTCTCACTGGAGATGGAAGAAGGGGACAAATGAATGGTGCTCACAGTCTTTGATGGGCTACTCCAGCCTCTTTAGACATGGATTTGCCCACCAACCATATAACTGACTCCACCACTGTGGGGAGGAACAGAGGCAAATGGCCAATCTTCAGGCATAACCTTCCATACACTAGAATAAAGAGAAGAGGAGGTTTCCCACAACAGCAGCCTGAATGCGCTCATTCTCCTTTACTCCCCTTTTCTCTAAACTGAATAGTGTATAATAAAAATGAGAATTCAAATAAGACAAACAGTTGTGAGAGCCTAGAGTGGGGGATCATTAATTTGATCTGAAGGTTTGGAGAAGGTTTTCACAAAAGAGGTGATAGATGAGTGGATCTTGAAAAACGAGCTGGTGTTTATTAGGAAGAGAAAGAAAGTTTTCTGGGCAGGATTGTAGATGTGAGCGTTCATCTTGTTTGGGTAATAACAAAATGTCCAGTGTGTTCTGAGTCTGGAATATGAGGGGAGCCAAGAGGAGGGAGGTTTTCTTACCGGATAAAGTGCAAAGGGAATGGTATGTTTGGGCGGAAGGCTGGCCCAGGACAGGGATATCTACCAGGCATCGTCTTGGCAGGAATAAGAATTTAGATCTTTGGAGAAAGTGTTCTTGCTGCTATAGAGGCTTGTTTCTCTGGCTGTTATGCTGCTCTCGGTTAGTTATCATATCTGGGTCCCTGGCTTCTACCACTTGGGACAGAAGAGTCTTGTTCTTTTGTGGAACGTCACAGGATTTTCCTGGTGGCTTGGATGGTAAAGAATCTGCCTGCAATGCAGGAGACACAGGTTTGATTCCTGGGTTGTGGAAGTCCCCTGGAGAAGAAAATGGTTACCCTCTACAGTATTCTTACTTGGAGAATTCAATGGACAGAGGGGCCTGGCGGGCTACAGGAACCCACCAGGCCCTTCTGTCCATGGCATCACAAAAAGTCAGACATGATTGATCGACTAACACTTTCACTTTTTTCACTTTTCCAGGGGTTCACAGAAAGGCCGGGTGAGAGATGTTACTTGAAATCCTTTACAGGCATTTATATTTTCTAAAGAGATGGGCAAAGTGCCAGAGCAGAAATGAGACTCTTTTGAACCTATAAAATACTGCTAAACTTCATCTTTTAAGGTCAAATAAGTAAGTGGCTCTATTTTTTTTTTCCAGAAATTCTTCCCAAAAGTCACTTTGCAAGGTCTGAGGTGCTGGCTGCATGTGCTGAGAGCCCTTGAACTTTTGCCTTGGAAGAGAAGGAGCTGGTGTCATCCCCTTTTTGTTTTAGGCAATGGGAGTTTTCCGGGATTGTGAGCGCAGTGCTGGGCCACATTCTCCCAGAAAGCACTGCTTTTCCTTCCCCCACAGTCTGCTGGAGATAGAAATTTCCACAAAAGAAGCAGGAAGATGTGGTAAGTAAGACGTGCCTCTCACTGTTCTTTACTGAAGATGTGGAGATGCTGGCTTGGAGGAAAGTGATACAAGGTGTACCCCCAATGTGCCAGGTGTAGTGCTAGGGCACTTTTTTCATCCTAAGAAATAGGACATTGCTATTCTAGCGATACAGGTAAGAACACTGAGCCCCAGCCCTGTTTATTTTATGATGCCAAGATTTGTGCTCTTCCCACGTTCTTAAGAAGGTTGAGGAGTCAAGATGTTTGTTGGAATCATAAGCTGATTCCTTTCCAGAAACCTACTGACTTTCCATTAGGGGTCTGGGTGTTTAAAACTGATCAGCTGACTACATTGTAAGTCCTATGGGGGTAGGGCTCTTGTCTTTTTTATTCACAGCTTGTATTTCCAGAACCTAGAACAATACCTGGCACAGAGTAATTTCTCAGTATTTATTACTGAATAAATGAAGGAATGGTAGACAGTCAATAATTTAGTGAAGAGAGACACACTGTGCCCACATGTGTGAGTGAGTGAGTAAGGTGATAGATGAGTGGATCTTGAAAAATGAGCTGGTGTTTATTAGGAAGAGAAATACTCACTTACAAATATCTGAAACATAGGTACCATCTACTCACTTACAAATATCTGAAACATAGGTACCATGTTCTTGGCATCACAGCACATCACTATGGAGGGGACAGATAGACATTGTGCATCGGTCCTCTCCTGGAGCAGATTCTGGACCCAGAAGGAAGGTAAATTTTAAGGGGGAAATGACAAATGATCAGAGAGATACTTAGATAATGTTATGCAAGTAGTCAGGAGGGAAAAATGTCTTTTAACTGGTGGAACCAGGGTGGTAATATCAACAACATTTGAACAGACCCTTGAAATTGGTGTTTACCCCAACAATTTAGGAAACCAAACCTAGACAGCATATTAAAAAGCAGAGACATTACTTGGCTGACAAAGGTCTGTATAGTCAAAGCTATGGGTTTTCTATTAGTCATTTATGGATGTGAAAGTTGGACCATAAAGAAGGCTGAGTGATGAAGAACTGATGCTTTTGAACTGTGTTGTTGGAGAAGACTCTTGAGAGTCCCTTGGACTGCAAGGAGATCCAACCCGTCCATCCTAAAGGAGATCAGTCCTGAGTATTCATTGGGAGGACTGATGCTGAGGCTGAAACTCCAATACTTTGGCCACCTGATTCGAAGAACTGACTGATTTAACAAGACCCTGATGCTGGGAAAGATTGAGGGCAGGAGGAGAAGGGGAAGACAGAGGATGAGATGGTTGGATGGGATCACTGACTCAATGGTCATGAATTTGAGCAAGCTCTGGGAGATGGCGAAGGACAGGGAAGCTTGGCATGCTGCAGTCCATGGGGTTGCAAAGTGTCGGACACAACTGAGCGACTGAATGACAACAATATACCAGCCATTCTGTGTGCAAATGGGTTAGATTGATCACTGACTCAATGGGCATGAATTTGAGCAAGCTCTGGGAGATGGCGAAGGACAGGGAAGCTTGGCATGCTGCAGTCCATGGGGTTGCAAAGTGTCGGACACAACTGAGCGACTGAATGACAACAATATACCAGCCATTCTGTGTGCAAATGGGTTAGATTAAAAAATAATAAAAATAATAGTCAACTGAATCAGCCAGTTCTCTAATTTCACTGTCTAGCTGATGCAATCAAATAATCAATCTTGTTTGGGTACCAATGCTCCTGAATGTATTTCTGTGGCAAATGAAACATGAGCCAGGCTCAGCATCTTGCTTCAACTTTCCACACTGAGCGTTCTCACTTCAACAATTCATTAAAACCCTGCATCTGTGCCAAGATCTCCCTTGCTTCCTTTCTTCCTCTCTCCTTCATTAAAACAGAGCAATTATGCAATCCTATTCCTCTGCCCAGGGCTCATTCTAAAAATGTTCCTCTGCAAATGCCGCTGCTTGGCTGATTGGCACCAGGAGACAGCGGGAGATGGCAGGAGCTCTTCTCCTGAGTCTAGTTTGGCAAAGTGCTTTGTCTGGGATGGGCTGTGGGTCACTCCTAACCCCAACCGCAGGGACTAGAGCAGGAATTAAAGAGAGAGGGTGCAGAGAGGCAGTGGAGGGTGAAGCTGATCTGGCCTCTGTACCCTGACACTGAATTAAATCTCAGAGTCAGAGTTTTGGGTAACATAGAAAAGAATAGCTTTATTGCTTTGCTAGGCAAAGGAGGGACTTCCCTGGTGGCTCAGATGATAAAGTGTCTGTCTACTATGCAGGAGACCCGGGTTCGATCCCTGGGTTGGGAAGATCCCCTAGAGAAGGAAATGTCAATCCACTCCAGGGCTATTGCCTGGAAAATCCCATGGACAGAAGAGCCTAGTAGGCTACAGTCCATGGGGTCGCAAAGAGTCGGACACGACTGAGCGACTTCACTTCACTTCACTTCAGGCAAAGGAGGCCACAGAAGAGTAATGCCCTCAAAATTGCGCTCCTCCTTGAGACGGTAGTGAGGAGTTTTCTGGTAATGGTTCAGACAGGGTGTGATCAGCTCATGGACACTCTTCTGATTGGTTGGTGGGAGTTAAGTGGGAGTCAGCATCACGAACCTTCTGGTTCCAGACGTTCTGGGGCCTATGTGCTTGTGGGCACCATACGGTTCACTTCTCCCATCTGGTGGGGGTTTCAGGATCTGCAAAACAGCTCGAAGATATTGTTATGTGTATTCCTTGAGGAGAAGCCAGGATCCAGGCCCAAGACTGTGCTATTGCTTCTTTTGATTGTTCATCCCTCTCTCTGTATCCCCTCCCTTCCCTAATTAGCAACTGTTTGAACCTGCCCTTTGGAACTCAGCGAAGGGAACACAGAAAGGCGTTTGTGCCCAGGAGCCTCAGAGGGTCCTGCTAGGTATCAGGGGTAGGCGAAGGGACAGTTGAATGGATGGCTCAGTGAGTCATGGACTATTAGGCCCCAAGATCCTTGTCTATAATGTATGTCTAAGGTACAGATGGAGAAAATGATGTCTGCAAACCCAGGCCTGATCTGCTTAAGAACGCACAGCTGGAAATGGGAACACTGCATTGACAGTAGGCTTTCTCTTTCGCATTTCCTGTGTCCCAACTCCTGGATTAAGCAGTGGTGGAGGCGAAGGTGCCTGAGGGAGGCCCAGGACCACTCTGATCACAGGTGGGACCTCTCTGCCTGGCTGCCTTCTGGTGGATGGAACGGACACTTGGAGTTCAGAGCCCAGAAGCAAATGTCATAGAGGCACGTGGTTGTGGTTTTTGCCCCTGAGAGACTAACCCATGATTGAGTGTAAAGGGGCAAGGGAGCCTGAATGAAGCAGCTCTTCCAAGTTGCAAAGAAAGATGTGAAGGAGCCCCCTCCCCTCAGCGACAGTGGTCGCCATCTTGAAGTCCCCCAGGTCTAAGCTCAATGTTTTCCAGACCGAGTGTTGAAAGCAAAGTGTAGTCGCTCAGTCGTGTCCAACCCTTTGCGACCCTGTGGACTGTAGCCCATCAGGCTCTTGTATCTCTGGGATTTCCCAGGCAAGAGTCCTGGAGTGGGTTGCCATGCCATCCTCCAGAAGATCTTCCCAACCCAGGGATTGAACCCGGGTCTCCTGCACTGTGGGCAGATTCTTTACCATCTGAGCAACCAGAAAACTAAACCCCGAACTAAACCAAACAACTCAAACTCCAACTCCCCCACAAATGTTCAAACCCCTTAATTCTTTCAACTGCCTCCAACCCCATCTACGTCCCAACCACCCATCTCCCAGTACCCATGATTCTCCTGCCAAATGACTTTGAGGGGCTGTCCAGAGTCTGGTGATGACAAACTGACTTCTCAGACCAAAGGGGTCTTTCTTCTGTCCTCACTTTGCCCTCTGTGGGCTCCTGGGTAAACCAGGAGGGAACCCTCCCTTGGCTGCTCTTCTGGGGGTAGGGGTCTGCAGGAGACCCGCAGAATCTCTCAGGCCCTCCATCAGCCTCATCCAGCCCCACTCAGGCTTGGTGAGGATGGTAACTCTGGGGACACCCTTCCTTTCTTGGGTGCCTGCTTGGGGTGGGAGCACAAATGTCTGGGAGGGAACACAGTGTCCTCTGAGCTCTTGCCTCATCCTCCCCACACCTCTCTCCCCCCACCCCCCGGCTCTGTGTTCTATTGTGAAACCCCTTTCTCATCACACTTGCTGCCAGATCCAGATGTGGGAGAAGGTGATGACAACTCCAGGGGTGTGTGGGGGTGGGAGTGGTGGGGAGGTAGGATGAGGAAGCCTTTTTCCAAGATACTATCAGCATCTAACTCTGATACAGCTTCTCTAATACTGATGCTTTTTTTTTTTCCAGTTACATAAACATATGTACTTATATATATAGTTTTGAATGTTTATATATGTAGTTTTATATGTGTGTGTATGTACTCAGTCATGTCTGACTCTTTTGCACCCCTGTGGGCTGTAGCCCACCAGGCTCCTCTGTCCATAGAATTGTCCAGGCAAGAATACAGGAGCAGGATTGCCATTTCCTCCTCCCAGGGATCTTCCTGACCCAGGGATTGACTCTGAGTCTCTTGTGCCTCCTGCACTGGTTATAGTTATGTATATATAGTTTTAAAATCAAGTCGTGGCTTTATGTATATAAGAATGCATTTAGTTACATATATAGTTTTTTAAAATTGAGTTGTGACTATATATAACTATAATTATATGTAGTTTATATAATCATATATAATTTTTAATCAAGTTATGGTGATATATATAAACTATACATATAGTTATATATATATATAGTTTTTTTTAAATCCAGTTGTGAGTATATATAAACTATAGTTATATGTAGTTTTATATAGTTATATATAATTTTTTAATCAAGTGGTGGCTATATATGTATAACTATACATATAGTTACATATACAGTTTTAAAAAATCAAGTTGTGACTATAATTTAACTATAGTTATATACATGTATATATGCATATACATATATATATAGTTCTATATATAGCTATTTTTAATCAAGTCATGGCAGGCAAGGAAAGTCTTTTCAGCTCACATCCTTCCTGGCATAATAGCAGCTGTCATTGATGGAGTGGTTACTATGCACCAGGCACAGTGCCAAGTGTTTCATATATTTCATATGACGCTCAGTTTCCCAGGGAGGTGCTCGTGTTATCACACGCTCAATATCTGAGAAAATTGAGGTATGGAGAGGTCAAGGCACTTGCCCCTGTGCCTGGTATTTGTAGCCAGGCAGTTGAAATAACTGCAGAGCACAGGCTGCTCAGAAGGTCTCCATCTCCCTGTTCTAGTCCTGTACGGTGGCTCTTGAAAACTCAGGAGACATGCATTTGACATTCTGGATTCTTTCCAGGACAGTTTTCTCAAGTTGGATTTTGGTCTGAATGATGAAGGTCATGGAGTTTGAGGTGCCTGTGGAAGCTGGTTGGGAAAAGACATCAGTTCCTCTTTATGTATTATCTAGTGACTTAATACATCACATACAATTTTGAGAAATTAACTTGAAAAACATGGTAAGAGAAAACCACTGCTTTATGGAGAGACAGGCTCCTATCAGGTCAGATTGGGTCACGTGAAGTATTTGGCTATTTCTTTGCTTCTGATGCTGCAGTTGGGCTGAGGCAGGGACACTGACTCAGGACTGGACAGATCCAGGAAGACCCATGGACCCATGGACCTTCATGCTGCTGCTGCTGCTGCTGCTGCTAAGTCACTTCAGTCGTGTCTAACTCTGTGCGGCTCCGTAGACGGCAGCCTACCAGGCTCCCTGTCCCTGGGATTCTCCAGGCAAGAACACTGGAGTGGGTTGCCATTTCCTTCTCCAATGCATGAAAGAGAAAAGTGAAAGTGAAGTTGCTCAGTCATGCCAGACTCTTAGGGACCCCATGGACTACAGCCTACCAGGCTCCTCCATCCAGGGGATTTTCCAGGCAAGAGTACTGGAGTGGGGTGCCATTGCCATGCTCCAACCTTTAATACCTGGAAGAGGATGCAAATTAAGCATGGCTACATTTTCTGTTGACTCCAGAGGGAGCCTCAGATTTTTTTCTCAATCCTCTGCAGCTTCTACCTGCAGAGTGGAGCTGGCATGTAAGTCAACATTCATCTGCTATGGGAAACAAACATAAGAGGAGGTAGGAACACATAAGAGAGATACTAGGATAGAACAGCACAAAGCTAGATAATCTGAGTTCTAAACTATGGTGTGCCTTCTGAGGCTCTCTTCTTCCCTGTTCTCTGTGATGGGTACCATCTAAGCCCATCTGAGCTCAGGGGCAGAGCTCAGACTTCGGGGCTCCCTGAAATCTGATTTCAAGAAAGTGTAAGACCGATGGAGAATAGAACATTCCTTCTTCTATTAAGGTTTAACTTCCAGCATGTGACCATGTGCCCTCGGTATCGTTAAGCCTTACCCCACTCCCACTCCTACCCCCCCAACCCTGTGCCACACCCCTCCTCAGGTGTGTGCTGATACCCCTGGGCTACAGAAAGGTGATCATCATCCCAGTGAAAGACAAAAGACAGGAGCAAGGGGTGAAGAATTTCAGTAAATCAGACCTTTAGAGCAAGTCGCCATATAAACTCAATCCACACTTCTGTGGGGCTTACTATGTCCTGGGCACTATTCTAAGCACATGGCATATAACTCTTGGATACTCACAACAATCCTATGTGGATGTTTGCATTATTATTACAAAAGGGAGACTGAGGCACGCAGAGGTTATGGGACTTGTTACAGGTTATACAGAATGTAAGTGTCGATATGAGTCTATGGGCAGACTGGCTTGTGAGTGATGCTGCTGTCACATGGCTGCTTATTAGCCTTATGTGAATAAAGACAGAAAGACTCAACTAGGATGATAGCTCATTTCATAGGAATGCTTTAATAGGAGTGGAAGAACAGTTCCTTTTTTTTTTTTTTCCTTTTTTAAAAATTGTATTTACTTTTGGCTGCACTGGGTCTTCATCACTTATGTGGGCTTTCTCTAGTTGTGGCGAGTGGGTGCTGCCCTTTAGTTGTGGTGTGAAGGTTTCTCATTGTGGTGGCTTCTCTTGTTGAGGAGCATGAACTCTAGAGTGTGGGCTTAGTAGTTGGGGTGCAGGGAGTTAGTGGCAATCTTCCCAGACTGGGGATCGAGCCCTGTCCCCTGAATTGGCAGGTGGACTTTTAACCACTGGAGCACAATATGCCTGACCAAGCTTTTGCTTGGGTTCTGAAAGGAAGACTTGATATTAGGGTAGGGGAGAGAAGGCTACATTAATAAAGTACCTGCAATATGCCAGGAACTGTGTTAAGTACTTTTATACATAGATTCTCATATTTCTTCCTCCTAGCTCCACTATCATCCCCTTCTCTCACATGATCCCTGGAAGGAACATTGACTCTTCCAAAGCCACACAGCCAGACATTAGTAGAGTTAGAATTCAAAGCCCATTCAGTCTGCCTTGCCACTCCAGGAAGTGAGCAAAGAATGTCCTTTGCTGAAGGAGAAAAAGGAAGTTGATTTGTTAATATGAAACTCTGCTGCTTTGCCATTTGAAGGATTCCTCTGATGTCCAATCCTGGCTCATGAGGGCTTGGGGAGGGACAGTGAGAGGCCATAGAGGTACGGGTTCTTGTGAAATTGTGACTAGTTTTTACAGAAACCCATAGTTGCTATGATTCTAGACTATTCTCTCCTATCCATGATCTAAGTCAACGTGTTGCTAGAAGGCAATTAAATATTCCAACTTGAAATAAATTCTGCTTCAGGGAAGAGAGAAAGAACAGCATGTAGAAGCTCAAGAACAGGATGATTCTTCATTTTAAACTGTTTCTGCAGCTGAGAAATGAGATCAGTGTTCTCTTCCTATTTTATTGATAAGTGAATAATGGCTTCGTGGAGCCTCCAAAGTTCTATCATTGTCAGGCCTGCAATCTAGTGGTTTATTAAGAGGGACCAGAAGTGCTGTTGGTGGAAAAAGTCTATGTTTCCAAGCTCATCTTGACTGACCTTGGCTTTAACAATTTCTTTCCTTGAACAGGCTCTGGCTTCTGGTTTGGAAGATCTCAATATTTCTGCTCTAGTTGCCAGGAAAAATGAGGGGCTGCCTGACATCTGGCCTCTCATTGTCAGTATTGTTAAAAATTGGATTCCCCAATCCTCTGACTTCCTTTGACTTTATTGATCCAAGTGCCTTAAGCTTCCCATTCACCTATAGTGGTGTTTGTGAGAACAAAACCATAGAGGTCACAGGAGGCTATTTTATTTCCCATCCATCCATCCATTTTTCCATCCACCCACCCATCCCAACCTCCTTGAGTGCCTACTCTGTGCAAGTTGGAGCCATGTAAAGCTCAAAGTACAATGGCCTAAGGTTGAGAAACAGGAGAGAGACTGTGATTGAAAGGCTGTCTCTTATACACATCTAGATGTGTATAAGAGACAGCCCCTGTTCCTGGGATTCTCCAGGCAAGAACACTGGAGTGGGTTGCCATTTCCTCCTCCATTGCATCAAAGTGAAAAGNATGGCCTAAGGTTGAGAAACAGGAGAGACTGTGATTGAAAGGTGTGGATAGAGAGAAACCAGAGAGAGAAGCAGGGGCCACCATGGTGAGGATTACGGATTTTAACTTAATTATGATAGGATGCATTGCAGCTCTTAACAGGATGCTCTGAACTAATTTTTAAGAAGCTACCCTATCTTCTTTTGGAGAATAGATTGCAGGAGTAAACATCGACAGAGAGCCTAGCTAGAAAGGCATTGCAGAAGCCCAGGCAAGATGATGATTTGATTGGAACCAGCAGGCAGCCAGGGAGTTTGACATAATTGATTCTCTTTGGGACATCATTTTCAGGTAAAGCTAACAGACCTGCTGATGGGCAAGGGGTGGATGGGCAAAGAAAGGAAGAAGGAGATCAGACTTCTGGCTTGAATAACTGAGAGACTGTGGGTCCCATCATGTGAGAAATGGAAAAGCTGGGGTGAGGGCAAGATTAAAATATCTAAAGTCCTTCTGTTACTAAGTCCAAGCTCACTTTTCTTGCCACACAATAGGCCTAGGAATAGGAAGAAGGAGATCAGACTTCTGGCTTGAATAACTGAGAGACTGTGGGTCCCATCATGTGAGAAATGGAAAAGCTGGGGTGAGGGCAAGATTAAAATATCTAAAGTCCTTCTGTTACTAAGTCCAAGCTCACTTTTCTTGCCACACAATAGGCCTAGGAATCAGAGACAAGGGGTGGAGGCATAGAATATGGCTGAGGAGATGGCAGACTAATGTCTATGAGTAACCATCACATCAGGGTCTGGATCCCAGCTGCTTTTATAATCAGAGATGGGGGGAAATGAGGAATCAAAGTAAAAAGGCCAATAAGCTTGCAAATATCTCCTAGAATGGCAAGCCTCAGGCAGGGGAATGTGTTAATTTCTTCCTTCCTGCCATCTATAGATGGACAGGGTTCTGAACAAAGGCTATAGCAAAGTACTTTAAAAGTCAGGCAGAAGGGCAGGATTCATTGGAGCAGGACGTTATGTATGATTATAATAACAGAACCAATGGAAAGCAAGTCAAAGGAACAGTTCCAACACGGAGTCAGAGTTGACTTCTCCCTACAACACTTTCAGTTTTAACTGTTCTTGACTCTCAGTAGAAGCCCAAGGCAGGTGCAAGGCTATCCCCCAGCTTAGCCTGCATTTCAGGTTATTCTTTGGTGAGCAGCTGTAGTGATCACAGGAGCAAAACTTGAGTGTGGGTGAGGCCCTGCAGAGAGTGGGAAGGTGAAGACCTTGGCACCCTGGCCAAGCTTTACAGCCAACTTGCTGAGCCAGTGCAGACAGAAGCTGTCTGAGGCCACATCTCACATCATGTCCTTTGTCACCTGAGGGGAACACAGGGATTAATTAGGAGATCCCAAAAGGAATTTTTAATGCCTTGGGAAAAAATCTGGGCTAGAGAGACCATCACCATTTTAATCATTTCTATTTACGCACTGTTAAGGTTCACTGTGGTATTTTCACATACACCATGCCATTTGCTTCTCACTGTAACTTAGAAGAAGTAGGTTCTGTGGTCCCCATTTCATAGGAGGGAAGCTCAATGAAATTACAAATATGCCTAAGAATAGTCAGAGGCTTATGAAGAAGTAGCAAGATGAAGAGAATGGGGGTAGAGATGAGTTAATTATTTTTTTGAGTGTAGGCAGTGGAAAGAGGACTAATACATGCCTTCAGAGTTTTGAGGCACATGTCAGCAAATATAAGGAAGGAAGAAAAGACCAGGTCATCACAAAACACTTATACTGGGTTGGCCAAGATGTTCGTTTGGGTTTTTCCATTATATCTTATGGAAAACCTTGAACAAATGTTTTGACCAACTCAATAAAACAGTTTTAATTGTCATGCCTTTGCATGTCTGTCTGCTCTAGAGGTGGCACAGTGGTAAAGTATACCCCTGTCAAGGCAGGAGACACAAGAGACACAGGTTCGACCCCTGGGTTGGGAAGATCCCCCGGAGAAGGAAATGGCAACTCACTTCAGTATTCTTGTGTCTGGAAAACTGCATGGACAGAGGAGCCTAATGGGCTACAGTCCATGGGGTTGCAAAGAGTTGAACACAACTAAGTATGCACACACTGCTCTACCCCCAATGGTCTGCTTCTTTGTCTATGTTGAGGATGCCTCAGTTCAGTTCAGTTCAGTTCAGTCCCTCAGGCATGTCTGACTTTTTATGACCCCAGGGACTGCAGTACGCCAGGCTTCCCTGTCCATCACCAACTCCCAGAGCATGTTCAAACTCACATCCATTGATGCCATCCAACCATCTCATCCTCTGTCATCCTTTTCTCCTCCTGCCTTCAATCTTCCCAGCACCAGGGTCTTTCCCAATGAGTAAGTTATCCACATTAAGTGGCTAAATATTGGAGCTTCAGCTTTAGCATCAGTCCTTCTGATGAATATTAAGGGTTGATATCCTTTAGGATTGACTGGTTGGATCTCCTTGCAGTCCAAGGGACCCTCAGTTTTCTCAAACACCATAGTTCAAAAGCACTCAATTCTTGGGTGCTGAGCTTTCTCTATGATCCAACTTTCACATCCATACACGACTACTGAGAATGCCTATTTCTCCTTTAAAACCTACCTCAGGCGTTATAGCTGACAAGCTCTGGGTTAATTTTCTTATTTCAAAGTCTCTTTATTTAAGGAAATTCCCCTTCCCAGGAGAAGAAGCAGGGTTAGGCAGTCAGATTTTGACCATTTCAACCTCCGTAGCTATGGCAAATTAAAGCTGAGCTGGACACCTGACCTGTGAAGAATCAATTTATTGTCTAGCTAGTGAAAAATCTTTCTGTCTCCTGGGATTTTGAAGTAAGGGGACTCTGAGTCTGAAACCCATGGGTAATAGAGATTAGAGATTGAAAGAATCTCTGGGCCTATAAAAGAAAACAACGGTCTCAAAGGTCCTTGCTGAATCATCTAACTTTGGAGAAAACAAAACTGAACTTTAGGTCCCGCCTTGATGCTCCAGGCAGCTTATATCTACCTGGGACTTATCACCCCCTGCCCAAAACCTCCCACCCACTGTTCAACTACAAATGCCATCTCAACTAAAGAATATCCAAAATGTCCTGCCTGACTAATGTTTCCCTTATCGCTTCCACAAACCTCCCTTTATATATGAAGCCTCCCTGACCCCTCTCGTGCTCAGCCTGGTCATTAGGCCAACTGTCACCCCTCCTTGCCTGAATAAATGTAACCTACCTCCGTTGAGGTTGTCTCTCCTCCTTCTCTGCCTCAGCCCGAACTATACCTTACAGAGATGAACAGTCATGCAAAAGTAAAGCTGGAATCAGCATCTCTCAGCTGACATTACTGTGGAGATCAGGAATCACAAGTAAGTAATTCAAATCAGATCAGTTTAGTTCAATTCAGTTCAGTCGCTCAGTCATGTCCGACTCTTTGCGACCCCATGAATCGCATCATGCCAGGCCTCCCTGTTCACCACCATCTCCCGGAGTTCACTCAGACTCACGTCCATCGAGTCAGTGATGCCATCCAGCCATCTCATCCTTGGTCGTCCCCTTCTCTTGCCCCCAATCCCTCCCAGCATCAAAGTCTTTTCCAATGAGTCAACTCTTCGCATGAGGTGGCCAAAGTACTGGAGTTTCAG
>SJYX01013064.1:235756-304373 GCA_006410675.1 Oreotragus oreotragus | reverse complement strand
GTCATAACTTTCCTTCCAAGGAGTAAGCGTCTTTTAATTTCATGGCTGCAGTCACCATCTGCAGTGATTTTGGAGCCTTACTCAAGACCATTGGTTGCCTGTCTGATTCTGAAGACTGGCTCATTCAGCATCCACTCTCACTCCTTTCTACCATGTCTTTCTGTTCTAAAGAGACTACTAAGCTGAACACTATGCTTTTGGAACACTTGTGGGCCAGGTTCTGCATCTGATTTCTTTTTGGAGCCTTACTCAAGACCATTGGTTGCCTGTCTGATTCTGAAGACTGGCTCATTCAGCATCCACTCTCACTCCTTTCTACCATGTCTTTCTGTTCTAAAGAGACTACTAAGCTGAACACTATGCTTTTGGAACACTTGTGGGCCAGGTTCTGCATCTGATTTCGGTTCTGTTGAGTGAATGAGATGGGCTGAGACTTGGAAAGGAGAGTGACCCATTTGAGGTATCAGTCAGATATAGGGAGAGTGCAACTTTTGGCTCATGTGGCGATAGGGGTGTCTGGTCCTCCAGAATCTGAGGACTGGCATACGTTCTGGTCTGTAACATCATAAATGCTGAGTGATAGGCAGCTGAGATGTGAGGATCTCCAGTGCAAACATCATTCACTTCTCCTGGCTTAGTTTCTGTTAGAATACATATGTGCTTAAGTCCTAGGGCTTTAGTAAATTACTTTGTGTGCTATAATAGGACTTCCCTGGAGGCTCAAAGAGTAAAGAACCTAACTGCAATGTGGGAGACCCTGGTTTAATCCTTGGGTTGGGAAGATCCCCTGGAGAAGTGAATGGCTATCCACTCCAGTATTCTTGCCTGGAGAATTGCATGGACAGAGGCAGGGTCTATAGTCCATGGGGTCACAAAGATTCAGACACAACTGAGTGATTTTCATTTGGCTTGGCCCTATAAGAAGTTCTTTTCTGGGGGAGTGGCTAAGAGTCTGTGTTCCCAATGCAGGGGACTCAGGTTCAATCCCTGTTCAGGGAANCCTGGAGAATTGCATGGACAGAGGCAGGGTCTATAGTCCACGGGGTCACAAAGATTCAGACACAACTGAGTGATTTTCATTTGGCTTGGCCCTATAAGAAGTTCTATTCTGGGGGAGTGGCTAAGAGTCTGTGTTCCCAATGCAGGGGACTCAGGTTCAATCCCTGTTCAGGGAACTAGATCGTGAATGCTGCATTAAAAGATCTTGCATGCCTCAACTAAAGATCTGGTACAGCTCAATAAGCAAATAAATAAACATTTTTAAAAGTTCCCTCCCTGCTTTCTCTAGATAAAGTGAATTCTATTGCTTTCATCCACTCACTCTGAACCACTTCTGAATTAGCATTGGGCATGATTGCAATCAAGAGACCTTCTCAGAAAAGGAAAACTGGGAATCTGACTACACTGAATTAGATAGCAGAGAAGACATGTTTAACATCAGATGATGGAACACTGGTAGTTTACTTTGCCCAGTGAAAAAACAGATAGTGAAATTACCCTGTGTGGTGTCATCTCAAATGAAGGGCCTGTTAAAAGCTTTGTTAGATTCTGTGGCCAATGTTGTATAAACTTTATTGTAAGACTTTGCTATGAAAAGTGTGGTCCATGGAACCATGGCCTCAGCACCACCTGGGAACTTGTTTTAAATGCAAAGTCACAGGACCTGCACTTCCCTCCTGAGTCAGAGCCTACATTTTAACATGATCCACAGTGTTTTATGAGAAAGAACAGTGGGCTAGCTCCTGTGGATATGCTGTACACCTTAAAGAAACAGATTGACAAGATCAAACAGAGATTGAGTTTAAAGTTTATATAATTTAGTCTGGTATTTTAAAAACAAGCAGACAGAGTTCTGAATACAAAATTAGGTATGCAAATATACATATATTTAGAAGCACAGGCAAGGGAGGTACCCAGAAGCTTATATTTTATTAGCATCACAAAAAAACTGCCTCAGGCTCCAAGTTTCAACTTTTCTGTTCAGAACTTCCTATGACTACTCTTAAAAATATTTTATTGTTTTTAGTCACAGGGCTGATGTAAGTAACAATCAAACATGGAGACTGATCCTGAGGCCTGTTGTAGGACAAACCAACATTGAATGAATGGTACTGATGAGAATGGATGAAAATTGGATGAAGAAAATGGAAACTAAAAATGAATGAAATGGCACGAATATTTAGATCATGTTGTTGTTGTTTCATCTCTAAATCATACCTGACTCTTTTGCAACCCCATGAACTGTAGCCCTCCAGGCTCTTCTGTCCATGGGATGTCCCAGGCAAGTATACTGGGGTGGGTTGCTTTGCCATTTCTTTCTCCAGAGGATCTTCCTGACTCAGGGACTGAACCCCTCTCCTGCACTGCAAAGAGACTCTACCGCTGAACCACTAGGGAGGCCCTATTTAGACCACAGAAATTGGCAAATTCTACGAAAGAGGATACACTCTGCCCCCACCCTCTCTGTTGTTCAGTAGCCAAGTTGTGTCCGACTCTTCGCGACCCCCATGGGCGGCAACCCACCCTTTCTACTAGATGTTGAAGGTTTATCTTCAAACCACAATCTTCCCAGTAGATTTCTGAGGGCTGTAGATTTTTTAAAAATCAATTTTTACTAGAAAATAGTTGCTTTACAATGCTGTGTTAGTTTTTACTGTACTAACAAAGTAAATCAGGTACACATGTACATAAACACGTCTTTTTTGGATTTCCTTCCCATTTAGGTCACCACAGAGTACTGAGAAGGTTTTCCTGAGCTATACAGTAGGTTCTCACTAGTTAATCTATTTTATATATAGTATCGATAGTGTATATATGTCAATCCCAATCTCCTGTTTCATGCCACCCACCCTTTTTCCCTGCTTGATGTCCATATGTTTGTTCTCTACATCTGTGTCCGTATTTCTGTTTTTCAAATAAGATCACTCATACCGCTTTTCTAGATTCCACATAGATTTTTGAAGGCAGGCTCTGATTTTATTCATCTCTGTACCCTGGTACTGAAGAAAGATCTGGTAGGTGGTATCTCTATCACAGAAACAGTATGTGATTGCTTTTCATTTTTCCTTTTTTTTTTTTNAAGCAGAGAAGACATGTTTAACATCAGATGATGGAACACTGGTAGTTTACTTTGCCCAGTGAAAAAACAGATAGTGAAATTACCCTGTGTGGTGTCATCTCAAATGAAGGGCCTGTTAAAAGCTTTGTTAGATTCTGTGGCCAATGTTGTATAAACTTTATTGTAAGACTTTGCTATGAAAAGTGTGGTCCATGGAACCATGGCCTCAGCACCACCTGGGAACTTGTTTTAAATGCAAAGTCACAGGACCTGCACTTCCCTCCTGAGTCAGAGCCTACATTTTAACATGATCCACAGTGTTTTATGAGAAAGAACAGTGGGCTAGCTCCTGTGGATATGCTGTACACCTTAAAGAAACAGATTGACAAGATCAAACAGAGATTGAGTTTAAAGTTTATATAATTTAGTCTGGTCTTTTAAAAACAAGCAGACAGAGTTCTGAATACAAAATTAGGTATGCAAATATACATATATTTAGAAGCACAGGCAAGGGAGGTACCCAGAAGCTTATATTTTATTAGCATCACAAAAAAACTGCCTCAGGCTCCAAGTTTCAACTTTTCTGTTCAGAACTTCCTATGACTACTCTTAAAAATATTTTATTGTTTTTAGTCACAGGGCTGATGTAAGTAACAATCAAACATGGAGACTGATCCTGAGGCCTGTTGTAGGACAAACCAACATTGAATGAATGGTACTGATGAGAATGGATGAAAATTGGATGAAGAAAATGGAAACTAAAAATGAATGAAATGGCACGAGTATTTAGATCATGTTGTTGTTGTTTCATCTCTAAATCATACCTGACTCTTTTGCAACCCCATGAACTGTAGCCCTCCAGGCTCTTCTGTCCATGGGATGTCCCAGGCAAGTATACTGGGGTGGGTTGCTTTGCCATTTCTTTCTCCAGGGGATCTTCCTGACTCAGGGACTGAACCCGTCTCCTGCACTGCAAAGAGACTCTACCGCTGAACCACTAGGGAGGCCCTATTTAGACCACAGAAATTGGCAAATTCTACGAAAGAGGATACACTCTGCCCCCACCCTCTCTGTTGTTCAGTAGCCAAGTTGTGTCCGACTCTTCGCGACCCCCATGGGCGGCAACCCACCCTTTCTACTAGATGTTGAAGGTTTATCTTCAAACCACAATCTTCCCAGTAGATTTCTGAGGGCTGTAGATTTTTTAAAAATCAATTTTTACTAGAAAATAGTTGCTTTACAATGCTGTGTTAGTTTTTACTGTACTAACAAAGTAAATCAGGTACACATGTACATAAACACGTCTTTTTTGGATTTCCTTCCCATTTAGGTCACCACAGAGTACTGAGAAGGTTTTCCTGAGCTATACAGTAGGTTCTCACTAGTTAATCTATTTTATATATAGTATCGATAGTGTATATATGTCAATCCCAATCTCCTGTTTCATGCCACCCACCCTTTTTCCCTGCTTGATGTCCATATGTTTGTTCTCTACATCTGTGTCCGTATTTCTGTTTTTCAAATAAGATCACTCATACCGCTTTTCTAGATTCCACATAGATTTTTGAAGGCAGGCTCTGATTTTATTCATCTCTGTACCCTGGTACTGAAGAAAGATCTGGTAGGTGGTATCTCTATCACAGAAACAGTATGTGATTGCTTTTCATTTTTCCTTTTTTTTTTTTTGCTAAAACCCAGAAAAAAGTTTCACTGTTAGCCCCAATATTGAGTATTGCCTATGAATTAATGATTTACTGAAATTGGGAATGGCCAAGAAATAACAGCCTTTCTTAGTGGGAAGTCCCAAGTCTGTTCATGTACCTGTGCAAGTGTTCCTGTACCATTCCTTCAGGTATAGCACTCTTGGGGGGAAGGAAATTAGCTGGGAGGCATTTGCTGAGGTCAGCCTTGGCCTTGGGGCTGTGCCATTGTTACTAGGAGCAGCTGTAACAGGAAATGAGAAGGAGAATGAAAAAAAAGGGGAATGGAGCACTGAGCGGTGCTCTGAATGGCTCCCTCTGCATTTCAGCTCCTTCAAGAAATAGCCACTAACTCAGAAGATGCCCTTAACTTTGCTATGGAGCAAGACAACTTCAAAGTGCTTTCACTTCCATTGAGATAAACAAATGAATAAGATACCATGATATGAATTTGACTGTATTTGTCTTCTTTCAGAGAGAATTCAGTGAACTAAACGGTAACTGACTCTTTGTGACCCCATGGACTGCAGCACACTAGGCTTTCCTCTCCATCACCAACTCCTGGAGCTTGCTCAAACTCATGTTCATCGAGTAGGTGATGCCATCCAACCATCTCATCCTCTGTCATCCCCTTCTCCTCCTGCCTTCAATCTATCCCAACATCAGGGTCTTTTCCAATGAGTCAGCTCTTCATATCAGGTGGCCAAAGTATTGGAGTTTCAGCTTCACCATCAGTCCTTCCAAAGAATATTCAGACTTGATTTCCTTTAGGATTAACTGGTTGTATCTCCTTGCAGCCCAAGGAACTCTTCAGAGTCTTCTCCAACACCATAGTTCAAAAGCATCAATTCATGGGCACTCAGCTTTGTTTATGGTCCAACTCTCACATTTATACATGACTACTGGAAAAACCATGACTCCCATGACACCACCCTGTTCCCTCACCATCAGCCAATCAGAGAATTGATGATTAAATACCAACATCTAGGCCCCACTCTCAGAGGTTCTCATTTAGCTGGTCCGGGTTGGGCCTTGGGCATTTACAAAGTAATATCTGCAGATTTAGAAACACTGGAATAAAGTTGAATCCAATAAAGAGCAAACAATCCTCACAGCAAAAAGCATATGAGTTAAGGTTAAGCGTCAGTCCCTCAGTTGTGTCTGACTCTTTGTCACCCCATGGACTATAACCCCTCAGGTTCCTCTGTCCATGGGATTTCTCAGGCAAGAATACTGGAATGGGTGGCTATTCCCTTCTCCAGGGGATCTTCCTGACCCAGGGATCAAACCCAAGTCTCCTGCATTGGCAGGTGGGTTCTTTACCTTCTGAGCCACCAGGGAAGGCCAAAAAAGGACATGAGATATTTCAAAACAGTCTCTGGGGCATGGCAGGAAGGTATGGAACATGAGTTACAATCTCTGATTGACCTTCTTTGGCCTAAAGAAATAGACATTTCCAGGAAGTTTTTTTCTTATCAATAGGGACAATACTCTGAATCTAAAACTTGGACTATGAACCACTGAAAATAATAATGTGATAAAGATGGTCCTGGGGTAGTCACCCCTATTTTCACTTCACAGCAAGTCAGTACTATTATGAATGCCTCAAATCAGCCTGCTGGCAACAAATTAAAATTCTTACACATCCAATTATTTTATTTATTTATGGCCATATTGAATGGCTTGTGGGATCTTAGTTCTTCAACTGAGGATTGAACCCAGGCCATGGCAATGAAAACACTGAATCCTAGTATCTGGACTGCCAGGAAATTCCCTTCAATTGGTTTTAATATGGTGCAAATACATGTTTTTAGCCATTTGGAGCCTGTCTGGTCTGCCTGCCATGTGAAACTGCACCCAACATCTCTAGCCATAAGTAAGAACTTAAGTATTTAAAAGCCCCTGATCCACTGTGGACTTTGGAGCTCTCTGACCCAGACACACTTCTCCCAACTGTAGAACAACCTCACCTTGACACTTAAGTCCATTCTCTATTTCCCTCTCCTTTGGGAGTCCCCTCACCCTCTTCCCCTTCTGGATGATGACACTCTGCTAGTTGTCTGTGGAAAGAAGCTGTTCCTTATGACAGACTCTCCCTATCAGGCAAACCCAAAGGTCATCCTATAATGCTTGTTTTCTGTGATTGTGGTTTTCATTCTGTCTTCCGTCTGATGCATAAGGATAAGAGGCTTATGGAAGCTTCCTGATGGGAGAGACTGACTGTGGGGGAAATGGGATATTGTTCTGATGGGCAGAGCCATGCTCAGTAAATCTTTAATCCAATTTTTTGTTGATGAGTGGGGCTGTTTTCCCTCCCTGTTGTTTGACCTGAGACCAAACTGTGGTGGAGGTAATGGAGATAAAGGCGACCTCCTTCAAAAGGTCACATGCATGCACTGCTGCACCCTGACCCTGCAGCAGGCCACTGCTGACCCACGTCTCTGCCAGAGACTCCTGGATACTCACAGGGAAGTTTCAGTCAGTTTCTTGTGGGGTCACTACTCCTTTCTCCTGGGTCCTGGTGCACACAAGGTTTTGTTTGTGCCCTCCAAGAGTCTGTTTCCACAGTCCTGTGTAAGTTCTATAATCAAATTCCACTGACCTCCAAAGTCAAATTCTCTTGAGGTTCTCAGTCCCTTTGCCAGATCCCCAGATTGGGAAATCTGTTGTGGGTCCTAGAACTTTCTTAACAGTGGGAGAATTTATTTGGTATAATTGTTCTGCAGTTTGTGGGTCGTCTGGTTAGTGGCTCTATGGTGGGGTTAATGGTGACCTCCTCCAAGAGGGCTTATGCCACACGCTGGGTTACCCAGGTCTGCCGCACCCAGAGCCCCTGCCCTTCAGCAGGCCACTGCTGACCTGTACCTCTGCAGGAGACAAACGAACACTCAAAGATAGGTCTGGCTCAGTCGCTGTGGGGTCTCTGGGTCCTAAAGGAAATCAGTCTTGAATGTTCGTTGGAAGGACTGATGCTGAAGCTGAAACTCCAATACTTTGGCCACCTGATGCAAAGAACTAACTCATTGGAAAAGACCCTGATGCTGGGAAAGACTGAAGGCAGGAGGAGAAGGGGATGACAGAGGATGAGATGGTTGGATGGCATCACTGACTCAATGGACATGAATTTGAGCAAGCTCTGGGAGTTGGTGATGGACAGGGAAGCCTGGCATGCTGCAGTCCATGGGGGTCGCAAAGAGGCAGACATGACTGAATGACTGAACTGATTGCTTATTGGGGAATGCTGCCATCTTGTCCTATCTTTCCTTTATGAGCCTTTTAGCTTTTGAACTCATCACAGGTGCATGTGCAGATAGAGTAGAATTAGCTAGGAACTTGTTATCGGTAAAACCTTCACTGTCATCTAATGGGAGAGAGAGTGGTAATAAAGCCATGGCCACTGCCTTTCCAATATTAGAGTTTTAACTCATGGTCTGAAAATTTCAGAAACTACCATTGACAACCTGAAACAGGAGGAAGAGAGAGGCTAAACTGCCAAGAATTGTGTACTGAAAGGGAGAACTGCCATTTACTCTGAGAAGGAAATGTGAGTGGTAAGTGACTAATTTTCAGTAACTAATTACTGAAGGTAATTGCCTTCTCGAGTGGGAGAAACACTTGAAGAAGGGTACAAAGGGCCACTGTTTGGCTGCTCTGTGCTAGGTCTGAGTTATGTGCAATATTTACTTTTTACCAGAGTTCTCTCACATTATTGCCCCAACACAGGACTGGAAGAAACACAAGCTGGAATCAAGATTTCTGGGAGAAATATCAATAACATCAGATATGCAGATGACACCACCCTTATGGCAGAAAGTGAAGAGGAGCTAAAAAGCCTCTTGATGAAAGTGAAAGAGGAGAGTGAAAAAGTTGGCTTAAAGCTCAACATTCAGAAAATGAAGATCATGGCATCTGGTCCCATCACTTCATGGGAAATAGATGGGGAAACAGTGGAAACAGTGTCAGACTTTTTTGCGGGGGGGCTCGAAAATCACTGCAGATGGTGACTGCAGCTATGAAATTAGAAGACACTTACTCCTTGGAAGAAAAGTTACTACCAACCTAGATAGTATATTCAAAAGCAGAGACATTACTTTGCCGACTAAGGTCCGTCTAGTCAAGGCTATGGTTTTTCCTGTGGTCATGTATGGATGTGAGAGTTGGACTGTGAAGAAGGCTGAGCGCCGAAGAATTGATGCTTTTGAAGTGTGGTGTTGGAGAAGACTCTTGAGAGTCCCTTGGACTGCAAGGAGATCCACCCAGTCCATTCTGAAGGAGATCAACCCTTCAGATTTCTTTGGAAAGAATGATGCTAAAGCTGAAACTCCAGTACTTTGGCCACCTCATGCGAAGAGTTGACTCATTGGAAAAGACTCTGATGCTGGGAGGGATTGGGGGCAGGAGGAGAAGGGGACGACCGAGGATGAGATGACTGGATGGCATCACGGACTTGATGGACGTGAGTCTGAGTGAACTCCGAGAGATGGTGGTGAACAGGGAGGCCTGGTTTGCTGCGATTCATGGGGTCGCAAAGAGTCGGACACGACTGAGCGACTGAACTGAACTGAACTGAACAGTTGAAGAGATGAATTTATTTGTTTGAGATCACAAATCTAGAAAACAGAAGTGTTGGGATTCAAAGTGCATTATTTACATATCACAGAGCCCCCCTGGTGTGCAGTAGCAAAGAATCTGCCTGCCAGTGCAGGAGACTCAGGAGCCACGGGTTCAATCCCTGGGTTGAGAAGATCCTCTGGAGAAGGAAATGGCAACCCACTCCAGTGTTCTTGCCTGGGAAATTCCATGGACAGAGGAGCCTGGTGGGCTGCAGTCCATGGGGTCGCAAGGAATAGGATGCGGCTGAGGACGTACACACTGGTGTTAACTGTTAACAGTCAAGTGAGCTTGGATAGTTGGGACGTTCTGGGCTGTCTCACCTGACCTAGACTCCTGCTAGTGAATTCAAGTCATGCAGCACAGTGCCACGAGGCTTCAAACTACTAGCAGCAAATCAGACTCTCTCAGAAGCCGATTTTCCCAGTCTCTCCATAGGTGGTCTCTTAGCTTCCCTGGTAACTAGTGAGAATCAGTGGATCAGAGGATATCTTCGCTTTATTCCCACTTGCAGCCTTTGCCTCTCCAGGGAGCTCGTGGTCTGCAGTTTCAGTGAACAGCACTGCTGGCCCAGCAGATCAGACAGAAAACTCCCTTTTCCCTTTCTCCCTTCTTCCCGTCTGCCTCCCACAACCATTAAGTCTTATTCACAGGATATCCTACTTCTTTTTGCCATTTAGTTTATGGTATCATTTCATGATAATTAGATTCATTACTCACAGGCTTCATCTTCCCGGAGAAAGGAGACTCAGTCAGCAAATCAACTTTCCTCTGGAAATGTTACAGACCAATGCATCACCTTCTAAAACCTTTTTGGAATCTGTTTTCTACCCGGTCTATGTGTTTGACCACCGGTGTTGATGATTAGTCCTTCATAATACAGCTTCTAATTTTCTGAAGCTATCTGATTGACCCATAACTCCCTACATCTATCCTTTCCCACTTACACAGAGGAGTGCATAAATATTTTATATTTATTTGTCTATATATTTTAATCTATCAACTATCTATCATCTGTCTACCTGAAGCAGAACATTTGTGGACATAGATAAAGTTCCTTACTTTACAGAATGATATGGAATTAACAGAGGAAAGAGAAATATATATATGACAACACTTAAGCATGTGTTGAATTATGGTCCCATGCTTTAGAGACTCGAGTAAGATAGTTTGCTTACTCCCTCATTTCTCTTCTCTGCTCCATTTATCCTAACTTGGAGGAAAGACATCCATTGCAAAACCCCATTTCATATACTTCCAGCTCTGTGACCTGAAAATATAGGGTCCTTTTCTTCATGTTCCAATCTAAACCATTCTAAGAAATGATTCTGACTAGCTTTGCTCAGGTTATATGCTTGCCTTTGGACCAAAAACTGTGGTCAGGAGAACTGGGTCCTTTGTTTGGCTAGACAAAGGTCTTGTGTCTTCCCTTTTACCTTCTCATTCAGCAGGGAGCTGCAGGATTTTAATTGAGATTATGGGCCTGGGAGGGTGGGGAGAGCAATGTGTTAAAAGAAGCAGGGCTACTCAAAGAGGGGCAGAAACAATTGTTGGTCAGTGTTACAAAACTGAGTTTTTCTGATTCCAGAACACAAGCGCACCATGCTTTATCTCATGTACCCTACCCGCTCAAAGAGGAGGAATGTGATTGGAGGACTTACAGAAGAGCTATCTATGAAAAGCAGGATAGACATTTCTCTGCTTCTTAAGTTATATGAAATTCAGTTTTTCATTTACATTTTCTTTTTAAAAAATTAACTGTAAAATGAAGAGTTGGACTAATTAATGGTCTGTATGTTTTTCCTTAAATTTGCTAAAGCAAGATTTTATCGGTTTTGGGAAAACAATTAATACAAAGGTTTTTATGTTGCCCAAAGATGTGGTTTCATAGACTTTTCTAGAAGTCATACCGTTGACATCACTGGCTGCCTACATGTTTAACATCAAAGGAATTTGGTGCCAGTGCTTGCAGCATGATGTCCTCATTTGTGTGTGTTGATGCATTCTGTGGGTTGCCAGGAACACTATCCCTCAGGCCATTAAAGGAAAGAGAGAGATCATTGCGTGGATTCGTGAAGGTTGGAATTTTGCTGACCTGGGATGCTGCCAGGAACCACCTGGATGCAGGAACCACTATTTTCCGTCTTCCTCTTGAATTAGATGGTCTTTGTCTCTAAGTACCTCCAGCTCTCTCATGTCTCTGTTCCATTCTCTTTTCCTTTGTAGCTGGTAAATCAGTTCTGTTAATAACTTCTGCCACAAATTTCAGATGGAACTTCCACGATGACTTTGCTAATCTTTTCCCTCTTTCAGTCCTTCACTCCAGGCGACCTCAACAATCACTGGCCAAGCTACTGACGGGATCTCTTTTTGAAAAATCATTAATTAGTTGTTTTTTTTTTTCCGGTCGTGCTGGGTCTTTGATGTTTTGTCCGGGCTTTCCCTAACTGCAGCCAGGCGGGGCTACTCTTCAGTGCCGTTCTCAGGCTTCTCACCGCGGTGGCTTCCCTTGCAGCAGAGCACAGGCTCTAGGCGTGCAGGCTTCAGTGGTGGCAGCACGTGGGCGCAGCACTTGTGGTGCACGGGCTTAGCTGCTCCCTGGCATGTGGAATCTTCCCAGACCAGGGATTGAACCCGTGTCCCCTGAATTGGCAGGAGGATTCTTATCCACTATGCCACCAAGGAAGTTTGTGATGGAATATCTTGGGTCATGTTTCCTTCTTGGTTCAATCAGAAGCCTCCCTTGAACAAAGAGGTTGGTAGTGCTGATTCCCTGAGGAGGGAATTTTAGACCAGCCAGGAGTTTGAGCCGAAAGAGGCTGTCATCATGAACTATGCATTTAATCCACCAAAATAGAGATAAAACAGGAGTCTGGGGACATATCCTCAAGAACAGGTATTTGTGTAGCACAGAGAAGGCAATGGCACCCCACTCCAGTACTCTTGCCTGGAAAATCCCATGGGCGGAGGAGCCTGGTGAGCTGCAGTCCATGGGGCAGCGAAGAGTCGGACACGACTGAGCGACTTCACTTTCACTTTTCACTTTCCACTTTCATGCATTGGAGAAGGAGATGGCAACCCACTCCAGTGTTCTTGCCTGGAGAATCCCAGGGATGGGAGAGCCTGGTGGGCTGCTGTCTATGGGGTCACACAGAGTCGGACACGACTGAAGCGACTTAGCAGCAGCAGCAGCAAAGAAGGAACCTGGAGTGTCTGCCTCCTAAGTAACTACCTAGGTTTCTTTATTTGTTTGTCTGTGCCAGGTCTTGGTTGCGACATGTGGAATCAAGTTCCCTGACTGCAGATTGAACACAGGTCCCCTTGCATTTCAAGTTGGAGTCTTAGCTACTGGACTGCCAGGGAAGTCCCATACTTATGTTTCTTTTCAAGAATGGAGAAGTACATACCTTTTCATAACTTTACTCTTCCATCCTTATTACTTCTTGCATGGTTCCTTCATCCTATGAAAAGGCACTATAGATGCTTGTGTATAGCCAACAGGTACCTAATTTACAGGGAAACAGAATGGGCCTAGTCTCTTTGCAACAACTTTGCAACTAAAGCCACTGTAGAATTAGTTGGTCACATTTGTGCACCTCCTTTTACAGATGAGAACATGGTGGTCCGGAAAAGGCAAGTGGCCAACCCAAAGTTGCAGTCAGTTGGTGGCAAAGCTGTGGGTCAAATCCAGGTCTTCTGACAGTTTAGAGTTCCTTGAACCTCATACTCTGGGCATATTTGGAATGTTGCCTGGCACTGGTGAGGGGCTTCCCCATTGACTCAACGATAAAGAACCTGCCTGCCAATGCTGGTGATGGGAGTTCTATCCCTGGGTTGGGAAGATCCCCTGGAGAAGGAAATGGAAACCGATTCCAGTATTCTTGTTTGGGAAACCCCAGGGATGATGGGACCTGTCAGGCTACAGTCCATGGGGTCTCAAAGAGTCGGACATGACTGAGCAACTAAACAATAGCAAGAATAATGGCACTGGTGAAGGCAAAATCTTGGCTTGAGCTACTTGCATTCAGCAGACTCTCCTGATGTCTGTTGACTCAGAGCTAGTCTCCTCCTACTTTTCCTCAGGGTTGGCTTGAGCCAGTGGAGGGTTCCCACTGTGAGGTGGCTCTGTGGAGCAGGTGGGCCAAGCACTTTCATTTCATAGACCATTAGCTCTTGGAACAGTGACAGTTTTTTTAGTATCCTTGGCCTCCAAGGTCTTACATCACCTGCTAGGTGGGCGGAGGAGGCTATGGTCTGGGAATCTGGATGCATAAACCCAGTTGATGGAGCTGGATCTGGCTGGACGGAAAATTTCCATCAGCTGCTAGGCTGCTGAGACACCCTGTCCTGGTTTTGACTTTTTTTTTGTCCCCCACACTGTGAGAAAGATACAGGGAGACAGAGGTAAACTGAGGAACAGAAAGAGGGACAGTGTTAGAGAAATTTAGGGGGACAAAGAGAAACAAAACCTGTAAAACACAGAGACAGTGCAAGATGAGAGACAGACATCAGAGGGGTCAGAAAGACATGGAGGGAAACCGAATGATTCAGAGGAGAAGGACAAAGGTTGTTGTGTGGACACTGGGAGGAAGATGTTCCATTCTCCTGGAGTTGCCAAGCTCAGCAGAAAGAAGGCTGGGGTTCCTGGTACCACATTTTCACCATGTGGAGGAAGCTGGATGTAGAACGTGTTGGAGGGGAAGGTCGTTTTCTCCACTCTGTTGCTATGAAGAAGGAATTTACCCTAAACATACATTTGGCCTTTCTCTACCCTTGACTCATTCTGTTCCAAGAAGCTGGATGGAGCCATGTGACTGGTAGCTTGGGAAAACTACTGGACAAAGGAAATCCTACACTGAGGATAAATTTGAACCCAAGAGATAATTTCCTTTTCTCTTTTTTCCCTTTTTTTTTTTTTTTAAATTGGAGTATAATTGCTTTACAATGTTGTGCTAGTTTCTCTTGTACAACAAGGTGACTCCGCTATGTGTATACATATACTCCTTTCCTCGTGAGCCTTCTTCCCCCCATCCCCGTCCACCCATCTAGGCTAGGTCATCACCGAGCACCGAGCTGAGCTCCTGAACTCCCTGTGCTGTACGGCAGCTTCCCACTAGCTACCTGTTTCACACACAGCAGTGTACATAGGTCAGTGCTGCTCTCTCAGTTTGTCTCGCCCTCTTCTTCCCCCTAACTGTATGCACACGTCTGTTCTCCACGTCAGTGAAGAGACATTTCTTAAGCAGTATTTACTGGTGAAAACTGACATATAACTTCTGCTGCTGCTGCTAAGTCACTTCAGCCATGTTCAACTCCGTGCGACCCTTTAGACAGCAGCAGCCCACCAGGCTCCCCTATCCCTGGGATTCTCCAGACAAGAATGCTGGAGTGGGTTGCCATTTCCTTCTCCAATGCATGAAAGTGAAAAGTGAAAGTGAAGTCGCTCAGTCATGACTCTTAGCAACCCCATGGACTGCAGCCTACCAGGCTCCTCTGTCCGTGGGATTTCCCAGGCAAGAGTACTGGAGTGGGGTGCCATTGCCTTCTCCAATATAACTCCTAGAGGGCAATTTAAATCTAAAAAAAACTAAATAATTTTAATTCTAGAAATTTGTGTTTCAAAAACAAAATTTCACATGCACAAAATTGCCTTAAAACATTCAGAGTATTCCAAAATTAAGTTTTGTATGTCATTGAAGTTCTCATCTTATGTTTTGCTCAGTTCCTTCTTTATTATGTATAAATATCAATGTCTTAATGCTTGCAAGCTTTATTTTCAATAATTGCCTTCATAGCATCTTAATATAGTGAAGCTTTTGTACTCCATTTGTTAATAGGTTGGTTGAATAGTGCCAGCTTATTTTGAACAAAATGCAACCAAAATTTAAAAGCCTTTCTAAACAGTATAAAACCAAATTGATGACAGGAACAAAGAAAGAAATAATAATTCTACTAAATTATTTTCCTTTTATATTCTTATTAACTCTCTGTCTCACACGCACACACATACTGCATTTTGGTTATTCTCCCTGTGTATATATTAATTATTTTTAATTAAAAAAATATTGTCCTGAAAAATATTGCATAGTTTTTGATGCTGAAATGTTTAAAAAGTAACATTTAAACTAAAAAATAATACATTCTTTGGAAAAGCATTAAAATACATGACTACTTATAAAAAATTTATTCTATTTATATTAATTTTTAAATATTTAGATAGCAAAGACATTTTTTAGTGGACATGGGCATCCATTAGTTTATATTTGTTTATAAAATTACTTTTTGAAAATGAGTTTTCCTAGAATCATTTTAGGTCTAACATTCTTCATCAAAAGTAAATATTTCAAAGCATAAAAGAACAAACAAACAATCCTATATTGAACACTGCTCCCAGGAGGTAGAGTGAGAGGCTAGCCACTTCTAGGACTTTGTTGGTGCTTCAGCGGCTAAGACTCTGTGCTTCCTATTCAGGGGCCCTGGGTTTGATCCCTGGTCAGGGAACTAGAAACCACATGCTGCAACTAGGACTTGGTGCAGCCAAATAAATAACTATATTAAAAAGTATACCTGAGTGATGGAAACACTGAATGAATAAAGAAGCTGGAATGGGCAGCAGTGGACACACTGTGCAAAATTCAGATAGTTGATCCTTTTGCAGTGGGCTTGACTATTAATGAAGAAGCACCATGTAGATATATTATTGTTGGCACTTGAATTATTTCTATATTTTCACTAATACTGAATAGGCTGATAGAGGCATCTTTCTATTGCATTAAAACATTTCCTTTTTTCACTTCTTTGGTGTACCATCACTAGCCTGGACTACTTTGGCCAGGAATTCTAATTTCAATCTCAGATGACATAATCTAAAACGTATATCACAAGAGTTTGGTCCATTTTTCCATGCAATGCAGGAGACACAGATGTGGCTTTGATCCCTGGTTTGGGAAGATCCCCTGGAGGAGAGCATGGTAACTAACCCACTCCAGTATTCTTGCCTGGAGAATCCCATGCACAGAAGAGCCTGGTGGGCTACGGTCCATAGGGCTGCAGAGTTGGACATGACTGAAGTGACTTAGCGTGCATGCATGCATCAGGTTATTTCTCTGATTGTTCAGTTTTTCTTTTTGAAGGTCTGAATAGGATTCAACCATCAGGAAATGCAAGATCATTTTTCAATGTCTTGCCTTTATTTATGTTTTCAAGGAAGGAGAGTTAAAAAGAAACTCAACAGTCTGGAAAATGAAACATTCTGCCCTTGACTCCCAAACACGACCAGGCCAAGCTGTAACTCAAATCACGCTCATACAACGTGGTCGTAAATCCCTCCAAACTGAGTTGGAGTTAAAATGAATGGGAGAGCCGGGTCTGGTCTTAAACCACAGTGAATCAACCGGTCTGACCACTGCAAAACCTCCCTCCCTTTATTGCTGGCACTGACTTTGGAGAGGTGATTTATTGCCACTAAGAATTCCCACACATCGCTCCCCTTGCAGCAGGCTTCCTTGCTCCAGCACAGAACAGGCTGCCTTGCCATCCTTGTTCTTGCATCTTCTTGATGTTGAGGGCCAAACAGAAAAGGGCACCCTGTATGACATGGAGAAAGCACAGACTTAGGGAGGCCAAACACTGAGGTTCTTCCCTTGCTCTGCCACGAGCTTACTATACAGCTAGAGCTGAAGGATTTCATCACCTACCGCCTTGGTTCTCTCATTCATAACCCTAGAAGCACAGGCCTGAAGCCACATTTCTGCACACTGAAGAGGGCACTCTTGGAGTTTCTCTTTTGGCTTTTCCAAAGTATGGCTCTGGTCCTACTATTGGGCTGGCCAAAAAGTTCCTTTGGGTTTTTCCATGTTACCCTGAATGAACTATTTTGGCCCACCCAATATTTCCAAAACCCACAGACTCGAGGCTAATCCATGCTGTCTCTCTGGACCACAGCATATGGTAGCCTGATGAAGCATCTTGGCCAAGACCACTGAGTGCTATGGTGGTGAGATGGGATGAAATTTTCTAAGGCTGCTATAACACATTACCACAAAACAGTGGGAGTTAAAACTGAAAAAAATGTATTCTCTCACATTTCTTGAGGCTAAATGTATAAAATCTAGTTGTTGGGAAGGCCATGTTCTCTCCAAAGGCTCTCGGGGAGGGTCCTTACTCCCTCTCCCTGGCTTCTGGCGGTGGCCGGCAATCTTTGGGATTCCTTGGTTTGTAGGGGTATCACTTCAATTTCTTCCTCCACTGTCACATGGCTTTGTCCATGTGTGTCTTCTCTGTGTCTCTCTGTCCAAATTTCCTTCTTTTGTAGGGGTGCCAGTCATTGCAGTAGGGCCCCTTGTCATCCAGTGTGATCTCATTTTAATTTTTTTACTTTGGCAAGACTCTATGCATTTTCAAGTAAGTTCACATTCACAAGTACTGGGGCTTAGGACTTGAGCATGTCTTTTTTTTTTTAGGGGGTGGCACAGTTCAACCTGTAGTAGATGAGAACACAGCAGTCCTGTCCCAATGTTTGTGTTGGGCCAAGAAGGATGAAAAAGATGATTTTTGTTGCTGTTTTAGTCACTAAGTTGTGTCTGACTCTTCTGTGACCCCATGGACTGTAGATCGCTGAGCTCTTCTGTCCATGGGATTTTCCAGGCATGAATACTGGAGTGCATTGCCATTTCTTTCTCCAGTGGATCTTCCCAACCCAGGGATCAAACCTGTGTCTCCTGCATTGGCAGGTGGAGTCTTTATCACTGAGCCACCAGGGAAGCCCGGAAGAGAAGATACAGAAACCTAAAACAAAAAGGTCAGGAGCCACTTGTGACTGAAAAACAATCACTATTAACATTTACATGGTGTTTCTGATGATGAGTGTTTTTAGGCATCTTTTTTTGACCTTTGCAAAAACATAATGAGGTCAGTAAGGCTGGTATTATTATCAACATATCCATTTTACAAATGAGAAAGTTTAGATACATAGACTTCTTCCAAGCATATTTATACATGGAACTGCTGGTGGGTAGAACTGGATTGAGAGAAAAGAGCTGAAGTTAAAATATAAAGTGACATAAGAGAGGGTCCGTGATGGCACTAATGAAGAGTGTAGCAAGCCCTGAAGACTGGCTATCCCAACCCTCTGACCTTGAATGCCAAGCCCCCAAAGAAACCATGCAACTTTCTGAGACCCAGAGTGATTCATCTAAAGTCAACTAGCTAATACATAGTAAAAACCAGATTTTGATTTAAAATTTCTATTTTGCCACTCTAAATTTTGCAACTCAGATATGAATTAATGACAAAACCAGACTGGATTTGCAAACACTTCTTTTGTGAGATGCAATTCTGAGGTAATTAGATTTGTTTTTGTTAGAGGACTCATCACTTTATAGTCACCCCAATGAACAACACATCTGCTTGCCTTGCAGCTGGACTCTTCTTAATCAGTGGAAATAGATCCCCAGGGCTATGTAATTACCCAACAACCCAATGAGGTCAAGGACAGTGCTGCTGCATCTGCATTTTTGCTTGCAAAAGTCTTGTGAGGTTGTGAGACCAGCCTTCTATGTATGGGTGATGCTGGTTCTCAGCCATTGCCATCTGCATCTCTTCTGTACATTAGAGATGAGACATCTAGTCATAGAAAGCTGCTTGCAAAGCTGACCCTAGGTTGGTGTCTTGGAACATGGCTGATAAACAGTTTCTTACCAGTTCAGTTCAGTCGCTCAGTCGTGTCTGACTGTTTTCGACACCATGGACTGCAGCACTCCAGGCTTTCCTGTCCTTTACCAACTCCTGGAGCTTGCTCAAACTGATGTCCATTGAGTGGGTGATGCCATCCAACCATCTCATTTTCTGTTGTCCCCTTCTCCTCCTGCCTTCAATCTTTCCCAGCATCAGGGTCTTTTCCAATGAGTCAGTTCTTCACGTTAGGTAGCCAAAGTATTGGAGCTTCAGCTTCAGTATCAGTCTTTTCAATGAATACTGAGGATTGATTTCCTTTAGGATTGACTGATTTGATCTCCTTCCAGTACAAGGGACTCCCAAAAGTCTTCTCCAACACTACACTTCAAAAGCATCAATTCTTCAGTGCTCAGCTTTCTTATAGTCCAACTCTCACATCCAAACATGACATTTGGAGAATCCATAGCTTTGAATAGTGGAGAAGGCAATGGCAACCCACTCCATTACTCTTGCCTGGAAAATTCCGTGGACGGAGGAGCCTGGTAGGCTGCAGTCCCTGAGGTCGCTAAGAGTTGGACACAACTGAGTGACTTCACTTTCACTTTTCACTTTCATGTACTGGAGAGGGAAATGGCAACCCAGTCCAGTGTTCTTGCCTGGAGAATCCCAGAGACAGGGGAGCCTGGTGGGCTGCCGTCTATGGGGTCACACAGAGTCGGACATGACTGAAGCGACTTAGCAGCAGTAGCAGCAGCAGCTTTGAATAGACGGACCTTTAACAGTGAAGTAATGTCTCTGCTTCTTAATATGCTGTTTTTAATATGTTTAATACTTGTTGCTGAGCAACCATCAGCAGGAGAATGTTGGATCCCACCAACAAAAGATACCCCACGTCCAAGGACAAAGGAGAAGCCCCAGCAAGATGGTAGGAGGGGTGAAATCACATTTATAATCAAACTGCATACCTGCCAGAGACACTCAGAGGGCTCAGACAAAACCCTGTGCACACCAGGAGACCCCACAGAGACTGAACCAGACCTGCCTATGAGTGTTTGAGTGTGGAGGTCAGGGTCAGCAGTGGCCTGCTGCAGGGGCAGGGGCTCGGACGCAGCAGACCTGGATATGGCATAAGCCCTCTTGAAGGAGGTCATCATTAACCCCACCATAGAGCTGCCAGAACTTACACAGCTTCTTATATTGACATAAAAATTTTTCTGTATTAGTATGGCTTATTGTGTCTAAACAGTTTGGACCAACAATGTGGTTTATTTTGAACATCTGCGTTTTTTCCCCCTCTGGAGTCTGGAAATCAATTTCTGAATATTCCTTGGAAGGACTGATGCTGAAGCTGAAGCTCCAATACTTCGGCAACCTGATGCGAAGAGCCAATTCATTGGAAAAGACCCTGATGCTGGGAAAGATTGAGGGCAAGAAGAGAAGGGGGCAACAGAGGATGAGATGGTTAGATAGAATCACTGACTCAAAGGACATGAATTTGAGCAGACTCCGGGAGATACAGCACACAGAGGAACCTGGTGTGCTGCAGTCCATGACGTCACAGAGTCGGAAATGACTTAGTGGCTGAACAGCAACGGTAACAACAGTCAGAGGGTGCTTACGTGACCACCTACTAAAAACGGTGGGTTCTGGCTTTCGAAAGAGCTTTCCTGAAGACAGCACTTCACGTGAGATGGCACAACTTGTTCCGGGAGAAATTAGGCATGTCCAGTGTGATTTCACTGGAAAGATCTCTTGGAAGCTTGCGTCTTACTTCCTCTAGACTTTGCCTGATGCATTTTTTCTTTTTGTTGCATCCTTTCACTGTAATAAACCTTAGGCACAAGTGCAACTATCTCTGAGTCTTCTGAGTCCTTCCAGCCAGTCACTGAACCTGGGAGTAAGTAGTCTTGGGACCCCCATAGGGTGTGGTGTCTTTTCAGTCCCACACCCTCTAATCCCGATAAGAATTTCTTCTCCCTCCCCAGTGCTCTCTCTTTCTGGAAGAACTTTGAGGAGAAGATGGCTTAAGCTAGAATTCCATCAGTACAGATGGCATCTGACAACTTCTAACTTGTTAGCTGTTCTAGCTAATGATGCATCCAGGGCTTGGTTACTTTGACATGCGTTTCCTATTTTCATGATCCAGTGGAGGGAATATCTTTCTGAGGAAAAGGAAACTACTCTTTGTCTCTGGCTTTAGTTTGGCTGAGAAGACGAACCTGAAAACATTTGGGGAACAATATTATTTGAGAAACCACAGTATGTATATAAATATATTATATGTTATGTATATACATTATGTGTATATATTATAGATACAGATATATTTTTTCTATATATTTCTCTCTGTTATGCTTGCTGACATCTCTACATTTATAACCATCATCGACACTAACATGGTAGCTCTCAAGGTCACCACCGTCACGTCATATCTCCCTCACAGGCAGTCTCTTCTACAACTATCATCTCCATCCTCACAACTGATACCACACCCATGCCACAATCATACCAACTCCACCTCCACCACAAGCTCCACCATGCCCACCAGTGCCAACATCTCTGTTCAGTTCCATTGTATTCTTACCTTCACTGCCTCACCACAAGTCCGGCTCAGCATCCATTCTACAGGGTGGTTCATGCCACATTGTTGCTTCTCAGTCATTAATCATTATTTAACAGTTGAATCACCATCATCCCCTTTACTAACAAAGCCACCACTAGGACAATCATTAAAAAAAAATCCAGACAAATAATAAAAGCTTTTTCATCCTCAGAAAAGTTCTGAATGAGGTATGGTGATCAGAAATGGGCAAATTCTTTGATATTATAGCAGTGGCAGGCTGGCCTCCAGTAATTGATGGAGAAATGGAAAAGTACTGGAGGAAACAGAAAGAAATTAACAGCTCCTCTCAGAATAGAAATCAGGCCCAATAATCAGCGCAGTGTCCTTCTGCTTGGACATCAAAGGCATTGGTCAGGAGTGTATTGAAATCTCACAGCAGCTGGCAGAGAATTTAAATCAACTCCTCTTTTATTCCTCACATCCTATTTGGTTTTCATAAAAAATGACTTTTTTTTTGAAGGATCCTTTTGCACTGTTGCTATTAAAAGATGCTTAGCCAGCTGACTGGGAATTAGAATTCACAGGATTGGCTGGGGTGAGGCAAAAGTTGACTGATATATATTTGTCAGATAAATAAGATTTTGTGGCTCTAGTTTTCTCACTCCCTGGACTTGGTCCTCTTTAGAATCAGTGATAGCCCTTTGTTACTTGGTGGCAGAGTAGAACAGATTTGGCTTATAGAATCTAGCAAAATTTAACCATTTATCAATGCTCTCTAGCATATAGGATTGAACCTTGAGTCCTAAAGGAAATCAAACCTGAATATTCATTGGAATGACTGATGCTGAAGCTGAAGCTCCAATACTTTGGCCACCTGATGCAAAGAGCTGACTCACTGGAGAAGACCAAGATGCTGGGAAAGATTGAAGGCAAGAGGAGAAGGGGACGACAGAGGATAAGACGGTTGGAAGGCATCACTGACTCAAAGGACATGAATTTGAGCAAATTCTGGGAGAAGGTGAAGGACAGGGACACCTGATATGCTGCAATCTGTGGAGTCGCAGTCAGAAACAATTTAATGATTGAACAACAACAATAGGCTCAAAGAAGTGAGTGCTTATAAAGTGTTTGGTGAGGGCCACATCCTTTTCCACAGCGCTCAGTTTGCAGAGTTCAGTCTTCCCCATTCTTCTGCAGCTCATGAAAAAGTAGCTGTGATGCTCTTGGCAGAGATGAACAGAGAGGAGATAGTTGCACATGTGGCTGATCATTAATTCAGAGATGTTTGTTTCTAGGGGCTCTCAGCTGGATTTTTAGCTGTTTCTCTAGACTATGGGAACCTCAGCCCTAGTTCAGGCTCTAATAAGCTTCCACGTGAGCCCAGGCTCTAAGTACATTGAAAGGATCCATCCTGGGGACTTCCTGGCTGGTCCCATGGCCAAGACTCTGCACTCACAATGCAGGGGACCTGGGTTTGAACACTTGCCAGAGAACTAGATCCCCTATGCCCCAACAAGAGTTTTCACGCTGTTATGAAAGATCTCACATGCTGCAACTAAGAGCCGGCACAGCCAAATAAATATTTTTTACAAAAAGGATCCATCCTGCATGTTTACCATGAATTGTTTGTACAATAATCACCATTATACTGAGGGGAGGAGAAGCAGTGTTCTAAGGTCAGGGGGTGTGAGCTGTAACTGAGAGGCCTATTCTGACACATGCCGGGTGACAAACAGCTTGGACAATGCCTCACTCCAGGGAAAAAAGAAATACTAGCTCCACTTCTCCTCCCCACACCCCACCCACTTTCCCAGGGGCCCCATGACAGCTCTTGAACTTCTCTCTGAAATGTCTCCACTGTCCCTCCCAGCACTAGTGAGTACAGCCATGATGACAACGCAGGAGGGACTTGGCCACCAAAAGTCTGCCCTCTCCTATTCCCTTCTCTCTCCTTCTCCCAGGTCATCAGTTTCCTTGACTCCTACTTGCAGTCTTAAGACTGCTTTGTCATCATGGCTGTACTCATTAGTGTTGGGAGGGACAGTGGCGACATTTTAGAGAGTATCCAACCATCTCATCCTCTGTCACCCCCTTCTCCTCTTGCCCTCAATCCTTCTCAGCATCAGGGTCTTTTCCAATGAGTCAGTTCTTCCCATCAGGTGGCCAAAATATTGGAACTTAAGCTTCAGCATCAGTGAATATTGATTCCTTCCAAAGAACATTCAGGGTTGATTTTCTTTAGGATTGACTGGTTTGATCTCCTGCCATCCAAGGGACTCTCAAGAGTCTTCTCCAGCACCATCGTTCAGAAGCATCAATTTTCCAGTGCCCAGCTTTCTTTATGGTCCAACTTTCACATGGGTACGAAAACTATAGCTTTGACTATATGCACCTTTATTAACAAAGTGAAGTTTCTGCTGTTCAATATGCTGTCTAGATGTATTTAGTGTTGAGGTACATATCAGGAGCCTATATCCTCCTATCTTTGAGAAAACCAGAACAGTTCCGAAGCAAGACCCAGGGCGCCCTCATTTCTCTTTTCGGCTGCTCTGGGACTTTGCTGTGGTTTGCGGTCTTCTCTCACGCTGGGGTGTGTGGGCTTCTCCAGTTGCACTGCTCAGACTCTCCAGTTGCACATTCAGTCTAGTTGCCCCGCAGCTTGTGGGCTCTGGCCAGGGGCTGGACCCACGTCCCCTGCTTTGGAAGGTGGCTTCTTAAGCACCAGACCACCAGGGAAGTCTCTAGGACCCTCTCATTTCACCGGCACTAAAAGAGGAGGCACATGAGTCAGAAGACCTGGGTCAAGACTTTTTCTGCCCAGAGCTTTGTTTTCATGGGGATTATGTTTTTCTCAGTCAGCTTCATACCACCTGGCCTCTCAAAAAATACTAAAGCTCTTCAGGTTCCCAAAATAGTTTAATCTTTTAGCTTTACTGCTTTTCCCACAAAGGAATTTGGATGAAATTTCCCAGCACCAAGGCTTGGAGCATTTGGGGACATGGGCAGAGCTTCTCCAAGGGCGCGCTTTATTCATCAAGCTGCCTTGGGGCACATCCAATTCGGGGCCATCCCGGGGCATTCCTATGCTGGCCCAATGCATTGGAGGGTCCTCCTTGCTTAATTTAGTGCCTGAAATACCTATGTTTCAGAGACCTGATCTGCTAGTCTAGGATTTCATCACCATTTTCCAAAGCAGGTCTTTAGGCATCCCTTGCAAGCAGTTACACTGAGCTGTCCACTGAAACCCCTGAATTTGTGAGTCAACTGTGTATACTTAAACACCCTCCCTGTTACCAGGATTCGGTCATTTGAACGAAGGCTGTAGCAGGATGGGACCAATCACCCGCACCTTCCTCTCCAGAGAAATCCCACCTGGAGAGTAGGAGCCAGCGGAACTGAGATGGCTGTTGGAAGTGTTCCTCCCATACACGTGTCCTTGGGTGATGGCACCTTTGTGTTCACTTTTCACCACATGCAAATCTCAGCACCAGCCAAAAGGAGTCAACTTAGAACTCATCCAAGGGAGAGTAAACAGGATGGTTATGGGGTTGAAGAGATCCATTCACGAGGGAAGAGTAAATGAGCAAATGCTGCTGAGTTTGGCTGAGCAGCTGCAGTGGCTTTGGGTGGTCAAGGGAGAGATGTCTTTAAACTGAGTGAGGCAAATTACAACTTATGGGTGGTCCAGTGGTTAAGACTTCACCTTCCAATGCAGGGGGTACAGTTCAGTTCCTGGTCAGGGAGCCAAGATTCTACATGGTTTGCAGCAAAAAACCCAAAATATAAAACAGAAGCAATATTGTAACAAATTCAATACAAACTTGAAAAATGCTAAGTCACTTCAGACCCCACGGATTTTAGCCTGTCAGGCTCCTCTGTCCGTGGGATTCCCCAGGCAAGAACACTGGAGTGGGTTGCCGTGCCCTCCTCCAGGGGATCTTCGTGACCCGGGGATGGAACCCACATCTCTTAATGTCCTCCTGCATTGGCAGGCGGGTTCTTTACCACTAGTGCAAAAAAGATCCACATAAAAAATCTTTAAAAGAAAAAGAAAACAAGAGTGAGGCAAACTTTGATGGGGGAAGTATGTCCTACAAAGTGGAATCAGCAGCAACTGCGAGGCTCTGACATCAGACCCAGAAAGCTCTGTGGGACAATAGGAAGAACTTCCAGAAATAGAAGACTTGGGTTATTGATAATAGAATAATTTGGGGTTTTTTAACATCTGTTATATACTTTATTTACCGGATTTCATTTTGTTCTTAAAATAATTCTGCAAACCTCTTACTGTTTCCATTTTAAAGTTGAAAAAGTCGAGGTTCAGAGGAATTTACAGAAGTCCATATGCCTAAGATTTAGCAGTTATGATTTCTGCCTCTATAAAGTATTTTTTTTCTTTTACTTCTCTCTCTTTCTCCCTCCCTCTCTCCTTTCCTACCTTCCTTTCCTCCCTTTCCCATAATGTACTCTCTCTTTTGTTGGCTTTTCAAGAGAAGATGCTTAGGGGACTTCTGTGGTGGTCCTGTGGCTAAGACTTCATGCTCCCAATGCAGGGGACCCGAGTTCGATCCCTGGTCAGGGAACTAGATCCCACATGCAGCAAAGGCCCAGTGCAGCCAAATAAATATTTTTTTTTTAAGAGAGAAGATATTTAGGAGACATTAGGGCNTTGTTGGCTTTTCAAGAGAAGATGCTTAGGGGACTTCTGTGGTGGTCCTGTGGCTAAGACTTCATGCTCCCAATGCAGGGGACCCGAGTTCGATCCCTGGTCAGGGAACTAGATCCCACATGCAGCAAAGGCCCAGTGCAGCCAAATAAATATTTTTTTTTTAAGAGAGAAGATATTTAGGAGACATTAGGGCACTCTTTTGGAGAAGGCAATGGCACCCCACTCCAGTACTCTTGCCTGGAAAATCCCATGGATGGAGGAGCCTGGTGGGCTGCAGTCCATGGGGTCGTGAAGAGTCGGACACGACTGAGCGACTTCACTTTCACTTTTCACTTTAATGCATTGGAGAAGGAAATGGCAACCCACTCCAGTGTTCTTGCCTGGAGAATCCCAGGGACAGGGGAGCCTGGTGGGCTGCCATCTATGGGGTCGCACAGAGTTGGACACGACTGAAGTGACTTAGCAGCAGCAGCAGCAGCAGCAGCAGCAGGGAACTCTTTGGCTCCCATGTGCCCCAGAGACTAAGTTGAAAAGCCCAAGTTGGACCAATAATTGTCCTGAAATCTCAAGCCAAGTCTACATCTCTGGGGTCACCTCACATTCTCATAGAAACCTACCTACATTTTTGGGTCCCCATGTGTCTACCAAACTACATTTTGACCACTTTCTAAACACAGCTGCCTTATCTCTTCATGATTCCAGAACTTTTCACATGTTCCTGTTGGGTAACCTGTTAAGGTAACTTTTTTTTTTTAAGACTAAAAAATAAGGTCTTTTAAAAAGAAAGATGCTAATTTTTCTCTTAGGAAACAGACAGAAGCGAGTGGTCCTGAGCTGGTGTGGGGCAGCTCTGCTTCACAAGGACATCTGCTCCCTGGGCTCTTTCATCTTTTTGCTCTGATGTTTCCTCCCTGTTGTCCTTGCTGTGTGGTTGAAGTCGACTCCTCTTCCACATTCACGTTCCAGTCCAGGTGGTTTTTTTTAATGAATTTTGCTGTGCTAGCTCTTAGTTGCAGCATGTGGGATCTAGTTCCCTAACTAGGGATCCAACCTGGGCCCCCTTCTTTGGGAATGTGGAGCCTTAACCACTGGACCACCAGGGAAGTGCCCAGCTGGCTTTGTTTTTTACGGAGATGAACTAGAGGCTGTGGCTTGGCTCCCATGTCACTGTTACGTGGCCACACTCAGTTGCAAGGCGGTTGGCGAATGGAGACTGCCAGGCAGCCGTGATTCCAGCTGAAACCCACGAGGTTTAGAGAAAGAACAGGAGAACAGATGCTGAGGTGGTTGGAAGGGGGCGAATTCGGACCGATCTGTCACCTTATAATTGTCTTCATCCACCTTTCTCACTTGCCATCCAACCTGCTGAGATGCTACCTTGATTAAATTAAGCTTTCTCCCCAGGCAGACCGCCCTGCTTCATCTGTGCTCCTACATTGCTCTGTTTCTGCCCCCGATACAGCATTTTCCAAACTGCTCCAGAAATCACCTGTTTCCTGCCCACTTCCCACTCTCAGCCTCCGCCCGCACTGTGAGCATTTTGAGAAGAGAGCTCTTGCCCTTTCCATCGTTATGTTCCTATTCCTCTCACAATCCCTGGCTACCGTAGGTGGTCAATAGGTTTTATATGAGAGAGAATGAATAATTGAAAGTTAGCTGAACAATATCATTAAACAGAATACTACTGCAGGATTTCAAGTGATAAAATGTGAGTCCAAATGGACTTCTGGTAATAATAACAACTCACGTTTATATAATGCTTAAATGGTTCCTAGGCAATTTCCTCCAAGTAGTATTTCATCTTTATTCTCACTGCTTGATGTGAGGCCGACAGAGCATGTAATATCATTTCCAACCTACAGCTCAGGAAAATAAGGTGCAAAAAGTTTGAGGTTAGCGCGAATTACACAACCCAGAAACGCGGGGTCGTAAGCCGGAGGCCAGGTTTTCTCACCGTAAGCCCAGTGTCTATTACCATTGAGGGTCACTTTTTTATTGGTTACCCGGGACACCAAGGACCAGAGTTTCAGTGACTTAGGCAAGGCTGATGGCCTGGAACTCAGGCTCCAGAAAAGTGTTTCTGATTACTTTGAGGCAGTGTTCATAGATGTGGGCTCTAATGGAAGAGCTCTGGATTCAAGGTCATTAGCTTCTTGTCCTTAAGTCAGTTACATATATCATTTGAGCCTGAATTTTCTTTTCTTTAAAGTAGAGACACTAATAGGATCAAGTTATTGTGCAGGTTAAAAGAGATGTTAGAAAAGTCAGGGGCATACAGGGTGTACTCAATTAAGTGTTAGCTATCAATCACATGATTATTAGTTTTCTGAGAGCTGGAATCCAATTTTGAGTCTGTTCAAAATGGTAATAATTCCATTTTATAGTGTACCCATTAGGAGCCAGGCACTTTATATGCCCCATTATAACAGCCTATTCACCGGTATACTTGACAAATAGGTTGTGATCCTGCAACGCCCACATTCCCCATTGAAGAAATTGATCCTTTGTTGTTCCTTGAGCAAGAGGATGCTAATTCTGAAACCCTGTTTCCCCCTTCCTTGACTACACTGGAGATGATGCGAGCTGTGTGTGTGTTGTGTGTACTTAGTCATATCTGATTCTTTGTGACCCCATGGACTGTAGCCCTCCAGGCTCCTCTGTCCATGAACTTTTCTAGGCAAGAATACTGGAGTGGGTTGCCATTTCCGACTCCAGGGGATCTTCCCGACTCAGAGATCGAACCCATGTCTCGGGCGGATTCTTTACCACTGCACCACCTGGGAAGCGTCAGGTGGCTTATCAGATAATCAGATTCTTATCAGGATGAACAGATACTCTCTTGCAGGAATTTACACTGGAAATTTTCCAGGAATGTATACAGGAAAGTTAAGGGCGAATCAGCAGTTGTTCACGGGGAAAAGGGCAGACAGGAAACACAGGCGAGCAGAAGCCAAGGGCAGCTGCCATGTTATTGTGCCTCTGGAGCTAAGTGCCATGAGCCCTTGCTCTGGGATGGGCCACAGCCACCTAGACCCTAGAGAATTAGGAAGAATAGAGCGTCCATGGAGTCTTACATGTCTTTTCCATTCTGGTCGTAAAGAGGCTCTGAGATCCATCATTGGCTTCACAGGAAAGCTGCCTTCTCCTTCCTTGTTTTCTAAGCTTCTCTTTATGGGAGGTAAACTTCACACATGTTGTTGTGTGTGTGGGTGCATGTGTTCAGCCATGTCTGGCTCTTTGAGGCCCCATGGACTGTAGCCCACCAGGCTCCTCTGTCCATGGAATTTTCCAGGCAAGAATACTGGAGTGGGTTGCCATTTCCTCTTCCAGGGGATTTTCGTGATTCAGGGATTGAGCTCACATCTCCTGCACTAGCAGGCCGATTCTTTACCACTGTGCCAACTGGGACACACTAGCATATATTAGTGATTTTCAATTGAGAGACAAACACAGGTAGCCATTATTACTTTTTATAGATAAAGGAAAGTCAGATTCACAGAGATCAATCATTGTCCCAAGGCCATAAAGCCAGCTAGAGACTCAGTTGGGATTCAATCCAAGGTTTTTGTGGCATCATGTTTTATTCATCTGTGCATTTTTCTTACATCTAAGCTTATCTCACACATATCTGAGGTTATATCCTTTCTGGTTAGTTAAAAAAAAAGAGAGAGAGAAAGAATGAGTTCTATCATTTAAAAAGATTCACCAAGAAAAATAAAGCAACCCATAAACTATATGTAATCAATCCAGAGCTACTCAACAAAGGTTGGTTTTAGAGTGGAATGAGAAGAGAAGAGAACAGGACATGTATTCACATACATTCTTTCTCTTCAGCATGTCATTGGTCACCAAGTGATCTAGCTTGCTTAATGAAGTCCTTACGGTCTTGGTATCACTGGGGCTGAAGTGCTGGTTACTTCTCCCAAGGTTGCAAACCTTCAGGCTGTCCGAGGACTTGATAAAGGTAAGGCCTTTAGACTCCTTGCTCTGCTTGCGCGACACCACTCACCAGCACCATGTCTCTCTGCAAGGCGGGACTCGCTTCTTCGGTACTGGGTTGCTGAGGTTGTTAAGTGGCTCCTCCAGACTGTCCATGCTCAAGTGGAAGCCACAGTCACGTCCATATCCATGGCTTGCAGTTTCCTCCATGGCAGTCCAAACCCAGGTTCTTGTTTCCCTTCCTCCTGCCTTGTCCTTACCTGCTGTGGTCATGGACTTCTGTTGTGCGGCTTAATTTCCTGGTTCTTCCTTGATTCAACTATAGTACTTGGTTGCTTTCAGACAACAGCCTGGAAATCACATTCTGTCCTCAAATGGCCATCAAATGATGTGGTGACATAAACATGGAGGGGTTGCATTTGTCTCATTATAGGGAGGAGAAATTAACCACTGAATGTAAACATTCACAGGGAGTGACATTTGCATCATGTCTGAGTCTCAGAGACAGTAAGACTGCTCAGTCCGGATGAGTGAACGAAGGACCAGAATTCTACACTTAGGTTTTCTAATTTCAGTGAACAATGCCTTTTCATTATTCTAAACCGTCTCCTGCTATTGAGAAGTCCCTTGGAAGGGATTCTGGTAACACTGTGTATGTCTGGAACAGAGAAGAAATTTCTTTAGCTGATGGGATTAGGGAAGACTTCTCTAGCAGACTGAAGCTACCTGGTTGTAGATGGCAAAGGAAAGAGTTTTGACCTTTGGTCATTTTCCAGTTAGATTAAAGCCCAGGACTCCCCAACCCATCACAGCAAAATGATATAAGCCTCAATCTCTGAACCCCTGGCAGCCGCCACTGCTCCCACGTATGCTCATAATTCACAAATCTCAATTTGGCAAAGGCAAATATATGACTATGTTCTGATTATGGTGGAATTAGTGTGGGAAGTGGCAAATGGCTTCTTTATTATTTTGATGGCAGTCTTAAGGGGAAGCCAGGAAATCTATGACTTCATATACTTTGATCTGTGTGCAATTTTAGATGTCTTAATGTATCTCGAATATTTTGATCCAAATGACATTTTCATTTGGAGCCATTTGTGTAGCGGGAGTAAGGAAGGAGGAGGAACTAGTACCCTGCAAGATGCAGTCTTTTGTTAGCAGAGTGGGAAATCAGAGTCGAGAGGAGCCCCATGTCCTTGGAGATTTGCTCCAGTTTCATTCTGGCTAACTGGGAGAGACTTCAGGCAAGTCCTTTCCAGCCTCAACGTTTGGTCTCCCACGCTAGGAATCTGATCCTTGCTTGTGTTTTTTTACATTGGTATCCTCTTCTATCTTTTTATTTATTTATTTTGTCTGTGTGGCATGTAGGTTAGTCCCCTGACCAGGGATCGAAGCCCTGCCCTCTACAGTGGAAGTGCAGAGTCTTAACCACAGGACTGCCAGGGAAGTCCCTGTCTGCTATCTTTTAGGTAAAGAGCTATAGGTATATTTGTTTGTACCCAAGTTTATTTCAGTTTTGAAAGAAAAGAAAACCGTGATTTGAATTATTTGTCTTCAGGCATACCTGAAGAGCTATGTTCAATATTAAAAGTTTAAGCAAGTGAAGTTATATCTGTATAGAAAGCATTCTGGCTGCCTTCCTCCCCATTTTAAGCCTTCTTTAGGCATCTTATTAATGTTTGAATTGCTATTTCCTGGGTTCTTCATGATATGTGTGTGTATCAGTTGTTCAGTCATGTCTGACTCTTTGCAACCCCATGGACTGTATGTAGCCTGCCAGGCCCCTCTACCTGTGGGGTTTTCCAGACAAGAATACTGGATTGGGTAGCCTTTCCCTTCTCCAGGGGATCTTCCCAACCAGGGATTGACTCCAGGTCTCCCACCTTGCAGGCAGCTTCTTTACCATCTGAACCACCAGGAAAGCCTCTTCATGAGATGGATACCATTTTTTGGTAATTTTTAGTTCTTTGTGTTTTCCTGGGAACCAGATCTACTTCATCAAGCAAGTCTTTTTAATGAATATCCTTTTTAAAAAGAAAAATATTTATTTGGCTACACTCTTAGTTGTGACACATGATATCTTTTAGCTGTGGCATGAGGGATCTGGTTCTCTGACCAGAGATCAAACTCCAGACCCCCTGCATTGGGAGTATGGAATCTTAACCACTGGACCAGCAGGGCAGTCCACCATCTAGCAGGTCTTGATGGGGCTGTTTTCAATGAGAGAGGGTGAGGCTCTGTTAAGGGGAACAGGAGGAAGGTGGCAGAAAGGGTATTAGAGGAGGAAGGTGGAAAGAGAGGAGTTTCTGAACAACTTTAAATCCCAGCCTTTTCTTTGGAACCTGACCATCTCCTTCCAGAGCTGTGTTCACTCTGTGCCCATCATTTATTTTTCTCCAGGGTTGAGGCTCCATCCTCCCCTAGTAGAATATATTCTAACCAGTACCTATTTCAGTGCATCCTACCTGGAGAGCCTCAAGCCCAAAGTACAGAGCATCCTTTGTCTGGAGCTTGGCTCTCTCTCTCAACCTCCACGGAGAAAAGTCATCAGATAATACAGCAGCTGCATCTCACCATTGCATAGAATACTGATAAATACTTTACATGCCTACTAGGCCATTTACGCTTGATCTCAGGTAATCTTTAAATATTTTGGGCTTCCCTGGAAACTCAGATGGCAAAGAATCTGCCTGCAACACGTGAGACACAGGAGATATGGGTTCTCTCCCTGAGACAGGAAGATCCCTTGGAGAAGGAAATGGCAACCCACTCTAGTATCCTTGCTTGGAAAATTCTATGGACAGAGGAGCCTGGAGGGCTACAGCCCACGGGGTTGCAAAGAGTGGAATACAACTGAGCGACTAACACTGTCACTTTATAATACTTCCCTATAAGTCTTATCACTCATGCTTTCAAAGATGTGGCAACAGACACTCCAGATTAAGCATCTTAGTTCGGGATTCATTCCATAGCTAGCAAGGGTGAGGACTTGAACTCAGACTTGCCCACTTCCTAAGCATCTCTCTCTGTGCTCTGCTATGGCAAGTAGATTCACGTGACAAATGAGGGGAGTGGGCACAGCTCTTCTTTCCAAGGTCCCTACTTCTACTGAACTAGGTCAAACCCTCTGCCTTTTCAGGTAGAGGACATTTCTACTACTCTCAGCACCCCTCAAAGGATACAAAACTCCTTACAGTGAGTGAAACCTTGAGGAAAAGAATCAAGTCGGTAAAATATTTGTTTCCATTGGGGAGAATTGAGCTGACAGAACAATGTCAGTAGAATTGAGCTGATGGAACCATGTCAGTAGTTTGCCCGTGATCAAACTCAAACATGGGGGTCCTGGCCAGGTGTTACTGCTTACGATGTGAACTCTCCTATGCATTTTGCATATGGGAACAGCACCAGGCAAGTTGCTAAGAAAGAGAGACTTTTGAGTAAATACATCAAGAGTTCTCCCAGAGGACTTCCCTGGTGGTCCAGTGGTTAAGAATCTGCCTGTCAATGCAGGGGGCATGGGTTCAATTCCTGGCCTGGGAAGATTCCACATGCCTCGGAGCAATTAAGCCCACAAGCCACAAGTACTGAGCTTATGTGCCTAGAGTCTTGGCTCCACAACAAAAGAAGCCACAGTGGGAGGCACCACTATGAAGAGTACGCCTCACTCGCTGCAACTAGAGGAAGTCCATGTGCAGCAATCAAGACCCAGCACAGCCAAAAATCATTCAGTCTATAAGAGCCTTCTCTTAGGTTGTTCAGTTCAGTTCAGTCGCTCAGTGGTGTCTGACTCTTTGCAACCCCATGGACTGCAGCATGCCAGGCCTCCCATCACCAACTCCCGGAGTTTACTCAAACTCACGTCCTTTGAGTCGGTGATGCCATCCAACCGTCTCATCCTCTGTTGTCCCCTTCTCCTCCTGCCTTCAATCTTTCNTTGTTCAGTTCAGTTCAGTCGCTCAGTGGTGTCTGACTCTTTGCAACCCCATGGACTGCAGCATGCCAGGCCTCCCATCACCAACTCCCGGAGTTTACTCAAACTCACGTCCTTTGAGTCGGTGATGCCATCCAACCGTCTCATCCTCTGTTGTCCCCTTCTCCTCCTGCCTTCAATCTTTCCCAGGATCAGGGTCTTTTCAAATGAGTCAGCTCTTCACGTCAGGTGGCCAAAGTATTGGGTTGGGAAGGGGACTAATAACAACGTACAAATGAAAAAGTAACATTAATCTTGACAGCTTCCTGTCTTTGGCCAAGTAACTGTACCTACTCTGGGCCTTAAATCCTCCATCTGCAAAACAGACATAGTCATTCTTATGTTTATAAATTTCACCTGGATTTGACAAAAACAGATGGGGAATATATTAATATATGAGAATCTTATATCCTTAGGAAGCAATGCAGCTGGAAACTCCTAGGTATTTATGTTATTAATTTTATTCAAAAATTAAAATGGATTAGGAAGGCCACAAAGGCATTTATTGCTCTAAGCTGTTAGAAGGTTCCAGCTGAATGGGCTCATCTAAGGTTTTCTTCAAACTAGCAGGATTAAGCTTTTATTTTTGTCAGTCTGGATGGTTTCTTAGCCCTGCACAATTCTTAAAACCACACTGCGATTCATTCCGACTCTCAAGACTTAGGCTGAACACATTTTAGCAGTGAGACACACTGGACTGACATTTTGCTAAAGATGATTTGAAACTGATTTATAAAGCATACAGGAAATGGGAGTAGCTGCTAATCTGGCTGAGATTTGAGGCCTATGGCAGGAAGGCCAAGAATTTGTCTCCTTTAGCAAACAACCTCTTCATAAAAATAAGGAAATGGTGGGTGAAAGCCTTGCTTATTCTTGTGGTGGTTTAGTTATGGAGGAACCTGGTAGGCTACAGTCCATGGGGTCACAAAGAGTCGGACACGACTGAGCAACTTCACTTATGGCAGTAAGTTGCCAAAATGTTGGCTTAAGCAAAATTCCATGGAACCACTATTTGCACTTGTATGAACTGCTTTATCTCTCAGCTTCATGTTCTGTCTCTATGAAATGGACGCACTGATAACACTTCCGTTAGGTTTTCATGAAACCTTGAGGTTTCATGGCAGAAACTCTCAAGTGCCTAGCTAATATACATTTTCTTGGATAAGAAACTTGCTTATACATTTGGAGCAGCAAGTACCCAGCTAAATATACTTCACATACTAGGCCTCCCACATACTAGAGTTGGCAAAGAGGACCTAGGTAGAGTTCTACTGTAGGTCTTTGAAGTAGGTTTTTTTTTTTTTTTTGGGCCTTGTTGCACAGCATGTTGAATCTTAGTTCCCCAGACAAGGATTGAACCTGTGCCCTCTGTAGTGGAAGCATGGAGTCTTAACTACTGGACCACCAGGGAAGTCCCTAGAGCAGTTTTTCATTTCCTGAAAAAAAGGGGGAAGAAAACACTACTGCATCTTTCCCCCCATTATTTTGCTTTGAGTGCAGAAATGTTGCTTGGAGCTGTGGCAGCCATTTTGCAAGCAAGAGAACAAAGCTAAAGATGGCAGAGCAGAGAGACAGCACGCTACAGGGTCCAAATGGCACCAATAAAGAGTAGAAGTAAAGACAAAATGTTCTCACCTGTAAAAATGAGGGGAAATAAATCCTATTTGTGAAAGCCACTCTTGGTTGGCTTATATATCTACCTGAATATATTCTTTGCTGATAAAGATAGTTTAACAGTCATAAAATTGCATAGTATGAAGCTTGATGTAATATGGAAACTCATTGTGTTCCTTCTACCTCCTTGTGCTACCCAGTGAGTGCTTTGAGCAAAGTCAGCTCAAATAATATTTCCTCTTTTTAATTAGCTTAACACATATTAAACATTAGTGATGGGCGAAGTGTTTTGTGGCACCTCGGAAATATGAGACAATGAGACTGAGCACTTGCCATGGAGGTGTTCAGAATCTTAAAGTTGTTTTTCTTCAGCTGCTAAGTCATGTCTGGCTCTTTTTGACTCCATAGACTGCATCATGCCAGGCTCCTCAGTCCTCCACTATCTCCTGAAGTTTGCTCAGATTCATGCGGATTGAACTGGTGATGTTGTCTAACTATCTCATCCTTTGCTTCCCCCTTCTTTTGTCTTCAGTCTTTTCCAGCATCAGGGTCTTTTCCAATCAGCTGAGTTTAGAAAAGGCAGAGGAACCTGAGATCAAATTGTCACCATCTGCTGGATCACAGAAAAAGCAAAGGAATTCTAAAAAAAAAACTACCTCTGTTTCATTAACTACACTAAAGTCTTTGACTGTGTGGATCACAACAAACTGGAAAATCCTTTAAGAGATGGGAATACCAGACCACCTTACCCATATCCTGAGAAACCTGTGTGTGGGTCAAGAAGCAACAGTTAGAACCATACATGGAACAGTGGACTGGTTCCAAATTGGGAAAGGAGTACATCAAGGCTGTATATTGTCACCCTGCTTATGTAACTTAAATATGAGTACATCATGTGAAATACAAAGCTGGATGAATCACAAACTGGAATCAAGATTGCCAGAATCTTAAAGGAAGAGAGTCAATTACAATTCATCAAGGCAATGAGTACTATTGCGGAAAATGTATATGATGCTTCAGGAGAAGGGGATTGAAAACTAGATGTCAACAAATGCATGATAAACACAAAAGGGAAAGAGACATCTTCCAACTTGGGAGCGTGTGACCGCTGGAAAGTTGAGCTAGAGAGGTTGCCGTAGCTTCTGTCATGACACGAGTAGCAGAGAATTCGGACCTAGGTCCCTGAAAATATGCAATAGCAATGGCTAACATTTATGGGCCACTTCCTTGCTGTCTGGAACTCAAGTATTATATGACTTCATTTAATACTTGCCACAAGTCTCTAAGCCAAGAGCTATTATTACTTCTCATCTTATAGATGAAGTGTCTGGGCTCAGTGAAGTTAAGTGGTTTCTCCAAAGCCACAAAAGTGGTATAAAAAGTGGAGCTAGGATTGGAATGATGCAGATCTGACTCTGTACTCTGTATGTGGTATCAGTGAAGCCTGTCCCATTAAATAGCTTGGCAGTATCTGTGGCACTGGGTGCTTGGTGCCAAGACCTACTTAAGGATCTAAGTGTTGATACTACCGTTCTTGGGGAGGGGCTACTTTCTAATCTGGTGTCTGCAACCCCTACCGACACAACATATTTTAAGGGCAGGCTAATAATCTAGTTTTATTTCAATTTGTCCTATTCTGTCCTGTTTGTTTTTGTGTCTCCAAGTTATTAGGCATCTCAATGAGAACAGGAATCCTAGGGGTGCTAGGGTTGGGAGTGAATTCAGATGAGAATGAGAAGGCTTCCAGAGTCTTATTGCTGTGGTAGTTCTGGGGACTGTTCGAATCAGTGAAAACTTCAGGAAAGAGATGGCATTTGAGCTTCATTTAATTGGACTGATTCATATGAATATTGCTTTGGGCTAGATACCAAATCTAGCATGATGATTTAAGGTCTGGCTTTGAAAAGCTATTTCAAGTGGCATGGATTCACGTGGGAAAGCCAGTTGAATCTGAAGAATGAATCATACCGGAAATCCTTTGTAAAATGGAGTTGTGAAAAGGGAACTTCAGATAGTATTCTTGGATTACCATCAAATATGTCCAGCGTGTTCATCCACAGCTCTTTGTACAATGAGTTCAATTTCGTATGTGTGCATGGCGCTTTGCTGTTTGCAAAACACTACACGTGCGGTATTTATTTGACCTTATCAGGAAGTACACTGTTTAGATAGGGATATTATGTCTATTATATTGTTAAGGAAACTGAGGCTCAAAAAAGTAAAATGACTTGCCCATGATGACCCAACTGAGGGCTGTGAGGAAAAGGTCCATTCCAGGCCTCTTTCCTGGCTCCTGGTAGTTCTCTGTATGGTGCCATCCAAGTGTGTGTGTCTTCTCTAAAGTTCCCCTTTGTATAAGGACACCCGTCACACTGAATTAGAACCCTCCTGAACGTGAAAGTTACTCAGTCATGTCTGACTCTTTGCGACCCCATGGACTATACTGTCCATGGAATTCTCCAGGGCAGAATACTGGAGGGAATAGCCGTGTCCTTCTCCAGGGGAATCTTCCCAACCAAGGGATGGAACCCAGGTCTCCCTCACTGTAGGGGAATTCTTTACCAGCTGAGCCACAAGGGAAGCCCAAGAATATTGGAGTCCTATTCCTTACTGGACTCCTACCAAGAACACTGGGTAGCCTATTCCTTCTCCAGCAGAAATCTGCTGGAGTCCACCTGAAGGATCTCACTTTACTTGATTAACTCTGCAAAGACTATCCACCTCTGCAAATGGGGTCCCATTTGGAAATGCTGGGGAAGGGGGTTAGGATTTCAATGTAAGAATTTTTAGGATTCACATTTAGCCTATAATGGGTAATTGAAGAATATGATGGAATTTCTGCTAATCTTGGTGTGAGTGGAGAGTAAATGATTAATTTGAAGATTTCAGCTAAGATGTCATTTTTATAATAAACTTTCCATGACTCCCTCCATTCTAAATATTGGGTTAAATATTCCCTCCTATTCCCTTGTGGTCTCATACTTCCTGCACTGTCATTATTACCTGTCACAGAGCACTAGAGTCCCTTGACCCATCTGGCCCTCTTGTCAGACCATCAGCTCTGGGAGAGCAGGAATTCCAGCTATTTATTGGATTGGTCAAAAAGTTCGTTCAAGTTTTTCTGTAAGATGGTATGAAATTTTTGGCCCAATACCATCCTGAGTGGAGTACTTCTCAATAAATCCGTGTCAGGTGTGTAAGATAACGTTTACGCCTCTGTGACGGACCTTGTTGGTACCTGTCCCTCATTGCTTCAGCACTTAACATTTCCAATGGCCAGATCTTGCTATTCCTTCCCTGAAGGCTCTCTGGTCACCTGAGCAAGGCAAACTGGAAATGCCAGAGCATAGCACCCTCTGGGTGTAGCCCTCTGCCAAAGGGTGATGGGACTGAATGGATAAACACCTTAGGGGGAGTCTAAGTCTGAGTTGTATGTACATTGTCTCCCAAGGTGACCCAGGGGGATTCAGTTAGGGTGGCCATTTACTTGACGATGCACATTTGACTGGCTTCCTTTTTTCCTTGTCTGCTGTTTCCCTCCACCTGGTGCAAAGTGCTGACAAGATATGTCAATGTGAGCCTCAGGGGTGACTCCAGGAGGATTAAGGGCAATGCTCCTCCCCAGTTATTTCCACTGGTTCAACACGAGTAGTTTGCTCATTTGTCAAGTACAAATTGAGTACTGGGTTTCTGCATAGAATTGAATTAGATGAGACATCCTGTGGGTTTGATCCCTGGGTTGGGAAGATCCTCTGGAGAAGGTACCTTTCTTTAGGGAAGCCACTCTTTTCTCACTTACAGAATCATAGGTGAATTCTGTGTCTGTGCGCATCCTCCGTTACTGGGTGGAGAGCCCAACACTGAGCAGCAAGTGTATTTCATCACCTTTGCAGTTAACAGTTCAAGATGAGCATGTGATCCAAGTCAGTTCAATTAGAGACAGTCTTAAATGCTTCACAGGAATCATACTCTGCATGAGACATGAGTATGAAGGCCTGAAGTCATTGGGAGCTCCCAAGGAAAATATTCCAGAGAAGGGATCCAAAACGGATGAAGATGGAGAACAGAAACGCAGCAAGTGAGATAGTCTGGTGACACTAGCATCTGGATCCAGCCGTACCTAAGACATTCTAATTTTCCAATTTTATTACATGAACCAAAAAACTCCTTTTTGTTTCCCTTAATTCATTTTTAGTTGTGTTTCTCTTACCTCTGCCCCCAAAGAGACCTAACTAATATATTATCTCTCAAAGGGAGAACTCGTGAGTATTTGGCTAAGGAGCTTGAGCTTTGAGAAAATAGTATTCAGTGATTCCTTGTTGTTCCTCAAGTGCTCAAATGCCAAGTTCATTGCCTGCCATTTTGTCGGCCCTAATTAGGTATTCAGTATTTAAAAGCCTGAATCTCTTGTTTTTTAAAACTCAAGGCCACTCTCTTTTTTCATGATTAGCGAGTGTTCTAGTTCCTAATTTTCTTTTTTGTTTAGAACCTTATGTTGTCAGATTAAAAATATTTAAAAGCCACTTGAGATGTCCAACATGGCCTCAGGTCAAACATGTCCAATACCTTGGTCACAGCTAACATCATGAGATGGACCACCTTCTCATCTGTAGTGGAATCATCAGCTAGAAGTCTCCCAATTTGCTTCTTTTTTTTTTTTTTTAACTTAATTTTATTTTTGGCCCCACCATGTGCCATGTGGGACTCAGTACCCAACCAGGGATCGAACCCTCAACCCCTGCAGTGGAAGCATGGAATCTTAACCACTGGACCTCCAGGGAAGTCCTCCTAATCTGCTTCTGTCTGAAGATTGCTTTCATTTCCCTGCAAACCTTATGGAACAGACAGGGATTATTTTTGGCTCAGACCCATCGTGTCAAGCTCACTGCCATTTCCAATTCACAGGCTGGCACACGTGGGGCAGTTCCTGAAGCCTCCTGCCCAGTGAGCAGCTATTCTTGGATGTTTGTGCTTGACATTCAGGAGGCCTTCCTGGCTGACTCACTCCCCAGCCGGGCCCCTGTTGTGCTGGGCCAAGGTGGCTCCACAGCTTGTTTTTATGCCCCTAATCAAAGAGCAACACCCCGAAATCTCACAGTCAGTCATGCAGACTGGACTGGGAAGCAATTGCAGACTTAAATTTAACCACAGCCACTTTAGGAAATGAGATGCTGGAAGGAGGTGTGTTGAGAGTGGAAATGGGTAATCTTTGTTATTCTCTTTTATTTTTCTTCTGATGTTTGACTTGACTGAGTTAAATCCTAGTTGTACTGTTCCTTATTAGCTGTGTGATCTTGGGAAAATTATTTAATGGTTTTCTACACTGAACCCAAGGTCTTTCCCATTCCCTTGAAATGGTAATAATAAATTCCAATTGGGAGAATTGCTTTAAGAATTAGAAATGTTTTTAAAGGGTCTGATATAGTGCTTGGCATTTTGTTGATAGACAGGCATTATTGCTTCTCATTAAATTTCTAGTATCTAGCAACATAGTACCTACAACCTACTAGGTGCTCATGAAGTTCTAAGTAAATGAATAAAAGAAAGAATGAACAAATAAATGTTGACATCAGAGTCCTTGCCCTTTCTCTTCTGTCCTACTTTAACCCTTTAAGTGAGCTGAAAGTGAAAAGTGAAAGTCACTCAATCATGTCACTCTTTTGAGACCCCATGGACTATACAGTCCATGGAATTCTCCAGGCCAGAATACTGGAGTGGGTAGCCGTTCCCTTCTCCAGGGGAATCTTCCAACCCAGGGATTGAAGCCAGGTTTCCTGCATTGCAGGTGGATTCTTTACCAGCTGAGCTACCAGGGAAGCCCAAGAATATTGGAGTGGGTAGCCTATCCTTCCTCCAGTGGATCTTCCTGACCCAAGAATTGATCTAGGGTCTCCTTCATTGCAGGCAGATTCTTTACCAGCTGAGCTACCAAAGGCCACTGGGCATTCTCCCTTTCCCCCTGCTCTGAGGACCACAATGTTTGCATATGCCACCCTGGCATGCCCTGACCTCTTAAGGCTTGATTCTGATGGACTTCCTCTCTCACTCCCCTTTGTCTAAGAGTTGTCATTGCCATCTTGGGATAGCCCTGGGGGCTCAACTCTCACTCTCCTCCAGGTGCGGAAGAGGCACTTCCTCTGGACCATATGCCCTACAGCCTTCAGTTCAGGGTCTTCTGGTGGGTGGCCATGCTCTTTAGAATGAGGTTCCACCTTCTTTTTCTATTCTTATTTAAAGATGCATGTGTTTATTTTGGCTGTGCTGGGTCTGCCTTGCTACACACAAGCTTTCCCTGGCTGCGGTGCGTGGCAGCCACTCTGTTGCAGTGCGTGGGCTTCTCCCTGCGGTGGTTTCTCTCGTGGCAGAGCTCGGGCTGTGTGCAGAGGCTTCAGCAGCTGCGACATGTGAGCTTAGTGTTCGTGGCTCCTGGGCTCTGGGCTCTGGGCTCTGGTTCAGTAGTGTAGCATGTGCTTAGTTGGTCTGCTGCACGTGGGCTCTTCCCAGAACAAGGATTGAACTGGCACCCATTTCATTGCAAGGTGGATTCTTAACCACTGGACCACCAGGGAAGCCCCAGTTTCCATTTGCTTGCTCAGCTCTCCTTGACAATATCCTTTTGGTTCCAGGCTTCTTTCATAGCTCAGTTGGTAAAAAATCTGCCTGCAATGCAGGAAACCTGGGTTCCATTTCTGGGTCAGGAAAATCCCCTGGAGAGGGAAATGGCAACCCACTCCAGTATTCTTGCCTGGAGAATCCCAGGGACAGAAGACGCTGGCAGGAGCAAGTCCATGAGGTCGCAANTTTTTGGCCCCACCATGTGCCATGTGGGACTCAGTACCCAACCAGGGATCGAACCCTCAACCCCTGCAGTGGAAGCATGGAATCTTAACCACTGGACCTCCAGGGAAGTCCTCCTAATCTGCTTCTGTCTGAAGATTGCTTTCATTTCCCTGCAAACCTTATGGAACAGACAGGGATTATTTTTGGCTCAGACCCATCGTGTCAAGCTCACTGCCATTTCCAATTCACAGGCTGGCACACGTGGGGCAGTTCCTGAAGCCTCCTGCCCAGTGAGCAGCTATTCTTGGATGTTTGTGCTTGACATTCAGGAGGCCTTCCTGGCTGACTCACTCCCCAGCCGGGCCCCTGTTGTGCTGGGCCAAGGTGGCTCCACAGCTTGTTTTTATGCCCCTAATCAAAGAGCAACACCCCGAAATCTCACAGTCAGTCATGCAGACTGGACTGGGAAGCAATTGCAGACTTAAATTTAACCACAGCCACTTTAGGAAATGAGATGCTGGAAGGAGGTGTGTTGAGAGTGGAAATGGGTAATCTTTGTTATTCTCTTTTATTTTTCTTCTGATGTTTGACTTGACTGAGTTAAATCCTAGTTGTACTGTTCCTTATTAGCTGTGTGATCTTGGGAAAATTATTTAATGGTTTTCTACACTGAACCCTAGGTCTTTCCCATTCCCTTGAAATGGTAATAATAAATTCCAATTGGGAGAATTGCTTTAAGAATTAGAAATGTTTTTAAAGGGTCTGATATAGTGCTTGGCATTTTGTTGATAGACAGGCATTATTGCTTCTCATTAAATTTCTAGTATCTAGCAACATAGTACCTACAACCTACTAGGTGCTCATGAAGTTCTAAGTAAATGAATAAAAGAAAGAATGAACAAATAAATGTTGACATCAGAGTCCTTGCCCTTTCTCTTCTGTCCTACTTTAACCCTTTAAGTGAGCTGAAAGTGAAAAGTGAAAGTCACTCAATCATGTCACTCTTTTGAGACCCCATGGACTATACAGTCCATGGAATTCTCCAGGCCAGAATACTGGAGTGGGTAGCCGTTCCCTTCTCCAGGGGAATCTTCCAACCCAGGGATTGAAGCCAGGTTTCCTGCATTGCAGGTGGATTCTTTACCAGCTGAGCTACCAGGGAAGCCCAAGAATATTGGAGTGGGTAGCCTATCCTTCCTCCAGTGGATCTTCCTGACCCAAGAATTGATCTAGGGTCTCCTTCATTGCAGGCAGATTCTTTACCAGCTGAGCTACCAAAGGCCACTGGGCATTCTCCCTTTCCCCCTGCTCTGAGGACCACAATGTTTGCATATGCCACCCTGGCATGCCCTGACCTCTTAAGGCTTGATTCTGATGGACTTCCTCTCTCACTCCCCTTTGTCTAAGAGTTGTCATTGCCATCTTGGGATAGCCCTGGGGGCTCAACTCTCACTCTCCTCCAGGTGCGGAAGAGGCACTTCCTCTGGACCATATGCCCTACAGCCTTCAGTTCAGGGTCTTCTGGTGGGTGGCCATGCTCTTTAGAATGAGGTTCCACCTTCTTTTTCTATTCTTATTTAAAGATGCATGTGTTTATTTTGGCTGTGCTGGGTCTGCCTTGCTACACACAAGCTTTCCCTGGCTGCGGTGCGTGGCAGCCACTCTGTTGCAGTGCGTGGGCTTCTCCCTGCGGTGGTTTCTCTCGTGGCAGAGCTCGGGCTGTGTGCAGAGGCTTCAGCAGCTGCGACATGTGAGCTTAGTGTTCGTGGCTCCTGGGCTCTGGGCTCTGGGCTCTGGTTCAGTAGTGTAGCATGTGCTTAGTTGGTCTGCTGCACGTGGGCTCTTCCCAGAACAAGGATTGAACTGGCACCCATTTCATTGCAAGGTGGATTCTTAACCACTGGACCACCAGGGAAGCCCCAGTTTCCATTTGCTTGCTCAGCTCTCCTTGACAATATCCTTTTGGTTCCAGGCTTCTTTCATAGCTCAGTTGGTAAAAAATCTGCCTGCAATGCAGGAAACCTGGGTTCCATTTCTGGGTCAGGAAAATCCCCTGGAGAGGGAAATGGCAACCCACTCCAGTATTCTTGCCTGGAGAATCCCAGGGACAGAAGACGCTGGCAGGAGCAAGTCCATGAGGTCGCAAGAGTCAGACACAGCTTAGCAACTAAACCACCACCACCAGCAGACATTCAGCTCCAATCACTGTTCATTATATACGCATTGCTGGGTACAGAGGGAAGTGCATATAGGTGTTTGTTGTTATTATAACATTCTTATCAGGAATCATATCAACTTTTTCTCATAGTCTGACTTTATGTTCCTTCAGATTACATTTTGTTATTTCCTAAAGGTACAGATCAAAGCCCATTCTGATCATTAACAAAACTAAGTTACAATCGCAACACAACAACAACAAGAATGTTAATAGTTGACTTGTAATAGAGCACTGACAGTGGGCCAGGCAGGTTGTGAAGTGCTTTACATGCACTTACTGACTTGATTGTCATATCATCTCAGATAGGAATCATATCGACTTTTTCTCATAGTCTGACTTTATGTTCCTTCAGATTACATTTTGTTATTTCCTAAAGGTACAGATCAAAGCCCATTCTGATCATTAACAAAACTAAGTTACAATCGCAACACAACAACAACAAGAATGTTAATAGTTGACTTGTAATAGAGCACTGACAGTGGGCCAGGCAGGTTGTGAAGTGCTTTACATGCACTTACTGACTTGATTGTCATATCATCTCAGAGTTATGCACTCGCCTCCCCACTAAACATGTCAGTAAACAGGTGTAGAGAGGTTGAGAAAAGCTACACCTGTTAGGTGCAGAGCTGGTATATGAACCCACAAATTCCGACCCCAGAGCCTTAAAACTTAACCTTTTAGACCTCAGATATCTCATCTTTGAGAGAAAATCTTCCTCTTAAGTGTAGGGAAAAGATTTTAAAAGATCATACCTATAAAGTACTTAGGAAAGCATCTGGCACATTGAAACAGTCAATAGGTATTAGTGAAGGTGGTGATGCTGATAATGATGATGATGGTGATGGTGGTGATGATGATGGTAATCATGAAAATGGTGATGATGATGGTGGTGATAGTGATGATGATGGTGGTGATGATGGTGACCATGAAAATGGTGGTGATGGTGGTGATGGTGGTGATGATGGTCATGATTATATGTGGTGATGTGATGATGAAAATGATGATGATGATGGTGATGTGATGATGAAAATGGTGATGATGATGATGGTGATGTGATGATGAAAATGGTGATGATGATGATGGTGATGATAATGATGGTGATGGTGATAACGATGATGATGATGGTGGTGATGATAGTGATGATGATGGTGGTAATGATGATGATGATGAAAATGGTGATGATGATGATGGTGATGGTGGTGATGATGATAGTGGTAATGATGATGACGATGATGATATGTGATGATGTGGTAATGATGATGGTGGTGATGTGATGGTGGTGATGATGATGGTGATGGTGATGTGATGATGATGGTGGTGGTGATGATGATGATGATATGTGATGATGTGGTAGTGATTATGATGGTGGTAATGATGATGGTGATGGTGATGTGATGATGATGGTGATAATGATGGCATGATGATGATGATGGTGATGTGATGATGATGGTGATGGTGATGATTATGAATGAAATCTCACACATTCCCTCTTTGGATTATTCATTAGCCTCTCAGTCTAAAGGGCCTGTGCACTTTATTATGTTGTTGCTTAATTTTCTGTGTTTATACTTTGTCTCCCTGGAAGAGTCATAAATTCCTTCACAGCAAAGAACACAGCTCAGATATTAACTTCAATTCTTCCTGGGTCTTAGTTTCTCTTTCTGGAACAGCAGAGTTGATGTTTACAAAGATTCTGAGAATGACTTTCTCTGATCTCATATATGTTTTAAATTCTGACCTCCTTTATGGCCCATAAAAGGCCGTAATCATTAACCAGCCCAGTCATTAACAAAACTTAGTTGCAATCACAACACAACAATGACCTGCCACCTTGCATGCAGTGATCATTCAGGAACTATATACAGTTATTAACATCTAGAGGTAAGACCTCAGGTCCAGAGGCTCTTGAGTTTTGACTTGGGATAAGGAGGAGGAAAAGTTGTGATTGAGTTTACGATGCACTACATTTGATGTCCAGAGATTTCAGTGGAAACTGGGATATTTACAGGCAGTGGAAATGGGTAAATTTTGAAAGACCGGGAAATGGCTTCACTAAAAGGACTGCTTGGCTTTCACCCTCCTCTTTTTCAATCAGTTCTGCAGATGTATCCACCACTAGGTTTTACTGATCCTGTTGACTGGCTTTTACTGAGAGGGAAGGGAAGAGATGAGAGAGGGAAAGTGAGTTAAATTTAGCAAATTAGCACAAGGCTGCAGCCAGAGATTTCAGGCAGTACCTACTCACTTAGCCTCCCTGGGGGACAGCAATAAAGTTTTCCTTAAAAAAAAAAAGGATAAGGGAAGAAGGAGAAGTAATGTGTTGTGACGAATGTGCCAGCTTCCTCTATTCACTCCCTCTCTTAATTGATACCTGCAGGTAGCTTCAATAAGAATTTACTGAGCACCAGCTATAAATCAAGTCTCATATTAGACTCTGGATGCATAAATGAACAGCAAACAGCCCCTGCTTGCACAAGTCACCATTTGGCAGAATCAACATACATAAAAGCCATCAGCAGACCACACTGCAATGTGTCATAAAATGGAGTTGTGTGCAAGGAGTGTTGGCATCAACAAATACACAGATCCACCCTGGGCGGGGAGAATGAGGGGTGAGGGGAGGGACTCACAAGGGAGGGAACATTTGGAATGGTTCTCTTTTAAAATAACTTTTATTTACTTTTGGTTGTGCTGGGTCTTTGTTGCTTCATGAGCAGCAAGCGGGGCTGCTCTCTAGCTGGGGTTTGAAGGCTTCTCGTTGCGGCGCCTGCTCCCCTTGTGGAGCACAGGCTCTCGGGCACGTGGGCTTCAGTAGTTGTGCACATGTGCTCTCATTTTTGCTCACAGGCTCTACCGCGTGGGCTCTATAGTCGTGGCACACAGGCTTAGTTACTCTGAGGCATGTGGGATCTTTCCAGATCAGGGCTAGAAACCATCTCTTCTCCTTTGGCAGGCGGATTCTTTACCACTGGGCTACCAGGGAAGCCCTGGGTTGGTTCTTGAAGGATGGGGGGAGGTTTCAGTACGGGAAGTAGCGTGTGAAACCTTACCAGCAGAGGGAACAGAATATGCCAAAGCCCAGACAGGGGAAAGACCACAGTACTTTAGTTGAAGGTAGTCGCCCAGCTCACAGTACTTTAGTTGAAGGTAATCGCCCAGCTCACAGTACTTTAGTTGAAGGTAGTGAACTTTCTACTCCTCGGTGAAGAAAATGTGTTCTTGGAATAAAGGTTTTCTTGCATCTCTTTGTTTGATCATTTGCTTCTCTTTGTCTTTCTTTTCCTGTTCCTAGATCACCTGGCATCTGATTGTCATCATTCTTGGTTACAGCTCTGTGAGGTCAGGGAATGCAGCTGTCCTGCTCATGTTTGTATTCTGCACCCAGCTCATGCTGTAGAACACCTCAATAAATGCTTCTTGAATGGAGTCAGAGAGAGAATGAGATCTCCCAAAATGAGGTCACAGAGAGAAAAAAAATACAATAGGGAAATAACATCCAATGGCCAAGAGATTCTTTGCTAAGAAAAAAAGGCTTTTAGGTCAATAAAATCTCTCTGTACACCCAGGTCTGTCCTTCTAAAGACCTTAAGTGTTTCCGGTCTCAACCCCAAATTACACTCCTCTTCTTAGGTGGAATAATCAGAGAAGGGGTCCTGGGAACTCCCCAGAGGTTAGGTTTTTAGATTTCTGAAAAACTAACTAACCTTAAGATTTCTGAAAAACTAACTCTCAATATGGACTTAATTTGAATTAATGACAACTGCTTAGTGCAAAATAAACAAGAGCATTCTTGGAAATTTCTTGGCAGTCCAGTGGTTAAGACTTTCACTGCCAAGGGCATAGGTTTGATCCCTGATCAGGGGACTAAGATCCCACAAACTGTCTGGCCAAAATAATTTTAAAATCTGATAATAATAATAAAAAAACAATAGCAATAAGAAAAAGAATAAGAGCATTTTAACTTCACCCAAAAAGTTGGCAAGTAGAATTTCAGAGATTGTTCAAGGTCACGGTGGAGCTATATTTTGCCATGCAGGGTCATTGGAAAACTCAGAGGCAGCCATCTAGGCAACCACACTGTTGAGCTTGTCCTTTAAGGAAACAAGTCCATTGCAAGTTGAATGGATCTCAAGCCCAAACTGCTTCCTTCAATTTTCCTTTGTGTCAGATAAGCTATATAATTATTGATAACGATGTGTCCAAATATTTGTTCAAAGAGCAATTTAAAGTCTCTGATTTATATTCATGAGTTATTACATAGCCACACAGTTCCTGTGTGCTTTTTTCCCCTTAGCCTAATGATTAATGAAAGTTTTAATGCAGGTTTAAGAGATATGTTTCCAGTTTTGCCTGGTATGCTGTCTCTTCTCCAGAAATAACAGCTGGACTTGGTGAGGGTGACAGAAGAGAGAGGTTTGGAGTTTGATTTTGCTCTTTTTTTTTTTTCCCACTAATGTAGCTATATCATCTGAGGCAAATTACCTTACACATGTGCTGTAGCCAGTTTACAGGGGACTGAGTTATTCACCTCCTCGACCCTCAGGTAGCTGGATACGATGTGTCTGGGGCAACTGAACTCTCTAAGGCAGCTGACTCTGGGTATGTCATTTCAAACTTGACTCGAGTGCACTGCAAATATAATTGCAAGTGTGCCATGGCATAAGTATCACTGACTCTATGGACATGAGTTTGAGCAAACTCTGGGAGACAGTGAAGGACAGGGAAGTCTGGCATGCTGCAGTCCATGGGGTCACAGAGAATCGGACACAGCTTGGCAACTGAACAGCAACAACAATGCATGAGTAAACAGAAATGCTGCTAAGGAATAAGGAACTAATCTATCTTCTCTTCAGACGAAATCAAGATGATGACCTGATGGTGAAATATGAGCAAGATACTGGACAAACTGAAAGACAATAGTTGATGGTATTAAAAGCCAAATTTTGCCAAGAATTAATATAATCGGATCAGAATTTGAAAGCACTAGGGGGAATTCCCTTGCAGTCCAGTGGTTGGGACTCCAGTATGCAAACTAATTAATAGCAAATGATGCTTAAGTCTGTCTTTACAAATAATTACTCCAAAGGCTCCAGCCCTCCAGCCCTGGGAGACAGACAGTTAACCCATTTCTCTTTTCCAGTCTCGAGGAATGTGTTTTCCAGCCTTGGGTGAATGGATGAACCTCTACTTGCTAGACGGAAGCTAGTGTCCAATCTATTGAGGACTGATCCAGTAAGCAGAGGGGAGAGAATTCCCCCAGAGAAAAACAGAGTGCTGTTACAAAACAGACAAACTAATACACAAGGAACAAAAAAACAAGCTAACAAAAAACCCTAGAGAGCAAAATAACATGCCCACCACAGAGTTTCTATTTCACTGCAAACGATTGTCTCTCAATTTCGATTTGACCACTACCCTCTGGACTGATGTTGTGTTTGTCGCCCTGACCTTGGTTCCTTGTCTTTCCTTGGCTGCCATTTCTTTAGCCTTTGCTATCAGGATCCTAGAAGGTACAAGATGAGCCTCTCATACAATTACCTGACATCCTCCTACCCTAGCCAGCTCCTCTCACTTTCCCCTTAACGGTGGTAGGACTGTGAATTTGTATAAGATTGAGCAGCACAGGAGTTTGTGAGGCGTGGATAGGCACTGGCCAGCCCATTAGTAAGACGCTCAGACACTTGCAGACTCTGGGCTTGGAGAACCTTTGTCAGCTTGACTGTCAGGCACAGAGCATACAGAATTGGGATTTCCAGCCTCCTGGTGGCTCAGGTGGTAATCTGAGGTACAGTAGATGTAGTGCAGGAGACCCAGCTGTGATCCCTGTTTTGGGAAGATCTCGTGAAGAAAGGAATGGCAACTCACTCCAGGATTCTTGCCTGCAGAATTCCATGGACAGAGGAGCCTGGCGGGCGACAGTCCATAGGGTCACAAAAAGTTGGACACGATGGAGCAACTAACAATCATGCGACCCCGGGAAAAAAAAACCCCAAGTAATTAAAATGAAAAATAAAAATTAACTGCGTATTTGACAGCTGGCCAAGTGCAACATTCATTAGAAAGTTAGAAAATTAGTCCCTCTCTGCTTTCCAAGTTGGAAGTCTGTTTAAGTGCTATCGTGATTGTTGAGATGATTTTTCTCTCTGAATGTTTTCTCCTTTCGTCAGGTGGTTAACTCCTCTTCAGAGATTCTTGGCAAGTTGTTTTTGTTCCGCACGTGCACCTGAAATGCCGATTTATCACAAGTGGGAGCTTTAAGAAACAGCAAACATGTTCTGATTAATGAAACCGTTGTCTCCTTCTGCCAGGTAGCTTTGTATACAATGATTATATTTCATATTGCAAACTACATAGTCATTATTATCAGGAAAATTCTTTGTGGTAACTTAATCATTTGTCTATCCATCCATCCTTATGTCCACCAGTTGACCACCATCCATCCATCCATCTATCCACCCATTCCTCCATCCATTCTGTCATGAACAAATGCTCCTCATGCAATGACTGTACTCTGAATGGAGCAGCGCGAGTGCCATACATACTCTCAAGGAACGCACAGTCTAGAGGAGAAACTTAAGTCATTTGGCACGTAAATCGGTTTTGGTCGATACTGATTATGAAAAGCAGTGGAACTTTTTTCAGTTCTGAACTTGGGTAGGTGACAATAACACATGCTTTCCTTGGCAGTTCTAAACATGATGGTTGCCAAGGTTTAGAGTTTACTCTCTTAATGAGGAATAATTGTATTTGAAATGGAAAGAATGTGGTAGAAATCAAGAGTCATGATGTGTGAACTGGAGGTCTATTAATGTGTTAGCAATATTTTTTTCTATCTTGGTAGTTGCCAGGTTTCTGCATCGCTTCCAAATGCCATGCTTATGGTCTTCATTTCTCCAGTCCTTGACTGATGGAGTGTGGTCTTTTATAATAAAACATTTGATCACATGTAGGATCAAATACCTCCTCTGCAAAATGGGGAACATATCATTATTTACTACCCAAGCTTTTTTTTTAAAGAATTTTTATGTAGGCCATTTCAAAGTCTTTATTGAATTTTGTTACAGTATTGGTTCTGTTTTATGTTTTGGTTTTGTGGCCACAAGGCATGTGGGATCTTAGTGCCCCAAGCAGGGACTGAACCCACACCTCCTACATTGGAAGGTGAAGTTTAAAACACTGGACCATCTGGGAAGTCCCACTACCAAAAAAGATCAATTAATCAAGCCAAAAATGTTTACCGTTATCCTCGTTTTACAGATGATAGGGTAAGAAGACTTATCCGAAGCCCCAGGCAACAGCTAGCAAGTGGCAACAGAGCCGGAGTGCTGACATAAGGTTAGTGAATATTCCACTCCAGGTCAACACCTTAGCCAACGTGTTGTTCTCTGCGAAGGACAGTGGTGGTTGCTCTTTATGGTTGCCACATGGTAAAGCATGAGGTTGGAGGCAGGCAGACTGATTCAGAATCCAGACTCTACCCCTATTGGTCCTCACGGTAAAATGAGAACAATATCAGTGTTTGTTTCACTGGTTAATGGTGAAGACCAAATGAGAACAGGCACATAGAGTGCTTGGCAGAGGCCCCGGCACACAGCGTAACCTTTGCCACTAAACTTTTTTTTTTTTTTTTAGAGCTTCCATTTTACTTTATTTTACTTTACAGTACTCTACTGGTTTTGGCATACATTGACATGAATCTGCCACGGGTGTACACGAACTCCCAAACATGAACCCCTGTCCCACCTCCCACCCCACATCATCCCTCCAGATCATTCCCATACACCAGCCCCAAGCATCCTGCATCCTGCATTGAACATAGACTGGCGATTCGTTTCTTACATGATAGTATACATATTTCAATGCTATTCTCCCAAATCATCCCACCCTCTCCCTCTCCCTCTCCCTCTCCCTCAGAGTCCATAAGTCCACTCTACACATCTGTGTCTCTTTTGCTGTCTTGCATACAGGGTCCTCATTACCATCTTTCTAAATTCCATATATATGTGTTAGTATAGTGTATTGGTGTTTTTCTTTCTGGCTTACTTCACTCTGTATAATCGGTTCCAGTTTCATCCATCTTATTAGAACTGATTCAAATGTATTCTTTTTAATGGCTGAGTAATACTCCATTGTGCCACTAAACTTTGATCAGTGCTGTTTACTCTTACTGTTTGCCTAGAGGCCACAGTGACCCTCACTAGCTTATCCTTGGTTCCTCTGGAACCACTTGGAGGGGATGTCAAGTGAAGTGATACAAATTTGTTGTAGAACAAGGGTGCCCAAGCTTGGCTTCGTATCAGAATTATCTGGGGTATATTTTATCACTGATTTATCCTATTTTTAAAGGATTTTTGGAAAAATATTATATACATATAAGAACATTTTCAAAGGGTATCCATTGAAAAGCATATCTTTTGCCAACACAGATCTTTAACTTCTCAGATCCCTCTGGCACTGTTGATACCAGAGCCTGGTATCTTTATGAAATATGATGGATGCATGCACATTTGATATAATTTGTGTGTTCATGCACATTGTTTCATATCTCTTTTTTTCTCAGCAGTCTGACTTGGAGAAGAACATCTTCTATGAATACCTTCAGACTTACGGCTACAATTTGTTCTAGTGTATGGATGTTACAAAATGTACTGAACTCGTTCTTTCTTGATGGACATTTAGACTGTTTCTAGACTGCTAATACAAGCAAGACTGCCATAGATATTCTTCTGCACAGTTATTTTCGTTCTTTATTGCTATAGGATAAATATCTTGAAACCAGATAGCTGGATAAACAGGTTTAAGAATTCAGTGGACATTTACAAAGTTGCCTTTCAAAGAAATTATACTGAGTTACTCTCTATCTTTGCCCAACAGATAAATAAAAAATGGCAGTTCATCATTGTTTTAAACTGTATTTTAAAATCTATGACAAACAGTAAGCATGTGTTCATATGTTTAAAGGCAAATTTCTTCACTTGTCTGTGAAATCTCTGTCCTTGTTTTATGCCAATTTTCCTACTGGGTTCTAACTTTTTAAAGAAGAACCATTTACTTATATTAGTTCAGTTCATTTGCTCAGTTGGGTCCGACTCTTTGCGACACCATGGATTGCAGCATGCCAGGCTCCCCTGTCCTTCACCATCTCCCAGAAGTTGCTCAAACTCCTGTCCACTGAGTCAGTGATGCCATCCGACCATCTCATTCTCTGCCATCCCCTTCTCCTGCTGCCCTCAATCTTTCCCAGCATCAGGGTCTTTTCTAATGAATCAGCTGTTTTCATAAAGTTGACCAAACTATCGGAGTTTCAGTTTCAGGGTCAGTCCTTCTAATTGATATTCAGGGTTGATTTCCTTTAGGATTGACTGGTTTGATCTTCCTGCAGTCGAAGGGACTCTCAAGAGTCTTCTCTAACACTACAGTTCAAAAGCATCAGTTCTTCCATGCTCAGCCTTCTTTATGGTCCAGCTCTCATATCCATACATGTCCACTGGAAAAACCATAGGTTTGAGAAGATGAACCTTCATCGGCAAAGTAATGTCTCTGCTTTTTAATATGCTGTCTAGGTTGGTCATAGCTTTTCTTCCAAGGAGCAAGGGTCTTTTAATTTTATGGCTGTAGTCACCATCTGCAGTGATTTTGGAGCCCAAGAAAATAAAGTCTGTCATTATTTCCACTGTTTCCCCATCTATTTGCCATGAAGTGAAGGTACCAGATGCCCTGATCTTTGTTTTTTGAATGTTGAGCTTTAAGCCAAATTTTTCACTCTCATCTTTCACTTTCATCAAGAGGCTCTTTAGTACTCTCTTCACTTTCTGCCATAAGGGTGGTGTCATCTGCATATATGAGGTTATTGATACTTTTCCTGACAATCTTGATTCTAGCCTGTGCTTCATTCAGCCAGGCATTTTGCATGATGTACTCTGCATACAAATTAAATAAGTTGGGTGACAACATACAGCCTTGATGTACTCCTTTCCCAATTTGGAACCAGTCCGTTGTTCCATGCCTGGTTCTAACTGCTTCTTCTTGACCTACATACAGATTTCTTAGGAGGCAGGAAAGGTGGTCTGGTATTCCCATCTCTTTAAGCATTTTCCACAGTTTGTTGTGATCCATACAGTCAAAGGCTTTAGCATTGTCAATGAAGCAGAAGTAGATATTTTTTTGGAATTCTCTTGCTTTATCTATGATCCAACGGATGTTGGCAATTTGATCTCTGGTTCCTCTGCCTTTTCTAAATCCAGCTTGAACATCTAGAAGTTCATGGTTCACATACTGTTGAAGACTGGCTTGGAGAATTTTGAGCAGTACTTTGCTAGCATGTAAAATAAGTGCAAATGTGAGGTAGTTTGAACATTCTTCAGCATTGTCCTTCTTTGGGATTAGAATGAAAACTGGTCTTTCCCAGTCTTGTGGCCACTGCTGAGTTTTCCATATTTGCTGGCATGTTGAGTGCAGTACTTTAACAGCATCATCCTTTAGGATTTGAAATAGCTCAGTTGGAATTTCATCACCTCTACTAGCTTTGTTTATAGGGATGCTTCTTAAAGCCCACTTGACTTTACACTCCAAGATGTCTGGCTCTAGGTGAGTGATCAACTATTTTGGTTATCTGGTTCGTGAAGATCTTTTTTGTATAGTTCTTTTGCATATTCTTGTTGCCTCTTCTTAATTTCTGATTCTGTTAGGTTCATACCATTTTTGTCCTTTATTGTATCCCTTTTGCATGAAATGTTCCCTTGGTATCTTTTATTTTCTTGAAGAGATCTCTAGACTTTTCCATCCTATTGCTTTCCTCTATTTCTTTGCATTGTTCACTTAAGTAGGCTTTCTTATTTCTCCTTGCTATTTTTTGGAACTCTGCATTCAGATGAGTATATCTTTCCTTTTCTCCTTTGCCTTTCACTTCTTTTCTTTTCTCAGCTATTTGTAAGGCCTCCCCAGACAGTCATTTTGCCTTTTTGCATTTCTTTTTCTTCAGGATATATTTGATCACTGCCTCCTGTACATTGTCATGAACCTCTGTCCATAATTCTTCAGGCACTCTGTCTATCAGATCTAATCCCTGAATCTATTTGTCACTTCCACTGTGTACTTATAAGGGATTTGATTTGGGTCATACCTGAATAGACTAGTTGTTTTCCCTATTTTATTCAATCTAAGTCTGATTTTGGCAATAAGTAGTTCATGATCTGAGCCAGTCAGCTCCCAGTTTAATTTTTGCTGACTGTATACAGCTTTTCCATCTTTGACTACAAAGAATATAATCAGTTTGATTTCGGTATTGGCCATCTGGTGATGTCCATGTGTAAAATCGTCTCTTGTGTTGTTGGAAGAGGATATTTTCTACGACCAGTGTGTTCTCTTGGTAAAACTCTGTTAGCCATTGCCCTGCTTCATTTCGTACTCCAAGGCCAAACTTGCCTGTTATTCCAGGTATCTCTTGACTTCCTGCCTTTGCATTCCAGTCCCCTATAATGAAAAGGACATCTTTTTTTTGGTGTTAGTTTTAAAAGGCCTTGTAGGTCTTCATAGAACCATTCAGCTTCAGCTTCTTCAGCGTTAGTGATTGAGGCATAGACTTGGGTTACTGTGATATTGAATGGTTTGCCTTGGAAAGAACAGAGATCATTCATTTTTGAGATTGTACCCAAGTATTGCGTTTCAGAATCTTTTGTTGACTATGAGGGCTATTCTATTTCTTCTAAGGGATTCTTGCCTACAGTCGTAGATATAATGGTCATCGCAGTTAAATTCACCAGTCCAGTCATTTTAGTTCACAATTCCTAAAATGTCAATGCTTTCGCCATCTCCTGTTTGACCACTTCCAATTTACCTTGATTCATGGACCTGACATTCTAGGTTCCTATGCAGTATTGTTTTCAGAATCTTTTGTTGACTATGAGGGCTATTCTATTTCTTCTAAGGGATTCTTGCCTACAGTCGTAGATATAATGGTCATCGCAGTTAAATTCACCAGTCCAGTCATTTTAGTTCACAATTCCTAAAATGTCAATGCTTTCGCCATCTCCTGTTTGACCACTTCCAATTTACCTTGATTCATGGACCTGACATTCCAGGTTCCTATGCAGTATTGTTTACTTTCGCCACCAGAGACATCCACTTGTTTCTGGGTGCTGTTTCCATTTTGCTTAGCCCTTTATTCCTTTTGGAGCTATTTCTCTGCTCTTCCCCAGTAGCATATTGGACACCTACTGATTTGAGGAGTTCATCTTTCAGTGTCATATCTTTTTGCTTTTTCATACTTCTTCATGGGGTTCTCAAGGCAAGAACGCTGAAGTGGTTTGCCATTCCCTTCTCCAGTGGACCATTTTTATCAGAACTCTCCACCATGACCTGTCCATTTTCTCCAGGGCAGCTTTCCAACCCAGGGCTCAAACCTATGTCTTCTGCATTGGTAGGAGGATTTTTTTACCACTGAGCCACCAGGGTATTCCCTATTTCTCTGTGGTCAGGTACTTATCTGTGCTCTTTTATTTTTTGAAATTTATGGTTTTCTTTGCACCCTAATATATGTTTTCACAAAGGTCTCATAGACTCTTTTTTATCTTAAATTTATTTATTTTTTAATTGAAGAATAACTGCTTTGCAGAATTGTGTTGGTTTCATAGACTCTTAAAGGGAGGTGCTCTATTCTCTATTTTGGGAACATTAAATTAGTCATAGATAAACAAGCTCTAATTTGTTTATTTTGTAACTTAGATCTTCTATAGCCTTACTTCACTGGCTTACTTCATTAGGCCTATTGATCTAAAAGGGGCCAAAGGAGTTGAATTAAGCTACTTGAGTAGTTACAATATTTCTATCTTTGTTTCTTATATTCTGTTAGATTTGGATGACATTGACTTTGGCTTATTAAAGACTGGTATATATTCAGCAAACAGTGCAATAATTCTGTTTTAATAAAGTACCTTATTTTATCCAATTTAATGCTTTCTACCTGGAATTAAAAACTGTTTTAATAAAGTGCCCTATTTTATCTAATTTAGTGCTTTCTACCTGGAGTGAAAAAGCTGGCTTGAAACTCAACATTAAAAAAACAAAGATCATGGCATCCAGTCCTATTACTTCATGCAAATAGATTGGGAAACAATGGAAATAGTGACAGACTTATTTTCTTGGGCTCCAAAGACACTGCAAATAGTGACTGCAGCCATGAAGTTAAAAGATGCTTGCTCCTTGGAAGAAAAGCTATGACCAACCTAGACAACATATTAAAAAGCAGAGACATTACTTTGCCAACAAAGGTCCATCTAGTCAAAGCTATGGTTTTTCCAGTAGTCATGTATGGATGTGAGAGTTGGGTGATAAAGAAAGCTGAGCACCAAAGAATTGATGCTTTTGAACTTTGGTGTTGAAGAAGACTTGAGAGCCCTTTGGACTGCAGGGAGATCAAACTAGTCAATCCTAAAGGAAATCAATCCTGAATATTCATTGGAAGGACTGATGCTGAAGTTGAAGCTCCANGTGCTTTCTACCTGGAATTAAAAACTGTTTTAATAAAGTGCCCTATTTTATCTAATTTAGTGCTTTCTACCTGGAGTGAAAAAGCTGGCTTGAAACTCAACATTAAAAAAACAAAGATCATGGCATCCAGTCCTATTACTTCATGCAAATAGATTGGGAAACAATGGAAATAGTGACAGACTTATTTTCTTGGGCTCCAAAGACACTGCAAATAGTGACTGCAGCCATGAAGTTAAAAGATGCTTGCTCCTTGGAAGAAAAGCTATGACCAACCTAGACAACATATTAAAAAGCAGAGACATTACTTTGCCAACAAAGGTCCATCTAGTCAAAGCTATGGTTTTTCCAGTAGTCATGTATGGATGCGAGAGTTGGGTGATAAAGAAAGCTGAGCACCAAAGAATTGATGCTTTTGAACTTTGGTGTTGAAGAAGACTTGAGAGCCCTTTGGACTGCAGGGAGATCAAACTAGTCAATCCTAAAGGAAATCAATCCTGAATATTCATTGGAAGGACTGATGCTGAAGTTGAAGCTCCAATACTTTGGCCACCTGATGCAAAGAACTGACTCATTGGAAAAGACCCTGAGGCTAGGAAAGATTGAGGGCAGGAGAAGAAGGGGATTATAGAGGATGAGATGGTTGGATGGCATCACTGACTCTGTGGACATGAGTTTGAGTGAGTTCCGGGAAGTGGAGATGGACAGGGAGGCCTGGCATGCTGCAGTCCACGGTGTTGCAAAGAGTCAGACATGACTGAGTGACTGAACTGAAGCTGGAATTAAATCTGTTATCTATTATTATTTATTGCAGCTTTCTTGCCTCTTCCTTTGGATCTGCATTTACCTGGTTCTGGCCATTCTTTCTATTCCAGCATTCTTGCTTTTCTTCATTTTTAGAAGTGTTTTTTTTTGTTTTTAATGTAGCACAAGTTTAGCTTGTGTTTTGTGAAGTAAACTCAGCATTCCTTTTTCATAGTAAATTTCTTCTAATCATATCTCTTCATTTGACAATATACTTCTTTTTGTTCTGTCTTCATTTATATATCTTAGCTAGCATTAATATTTTCCTTTGTTTTTAATGCATATGTTTTGTTTGAATTAAATATTTCAACACTCTCTCTCTTTTATTTTCTGCATGTCTACATTCCACTGTCAGATGAACCACAGAGGCAGGATAAAAGGGTTTTCCAGAAAGTGAATGATTGTCTGACTAGTAGTCTAGGACAAAGTAGCTCACTACTGATTACTGATTCTTTTCCACAAAAGAATTGATGACCTTATTTGAGCTCCCAACGAATAAATAGTCGTATAAATCTGTCACCAAATATTTCCTCTTTTAGATATTGACAAAATGAGAGACAAGTGAAGCCCAGTTCTTACAACTCATCCTTTAATGATCTGCTGGATAAAATGAGAGAATTGAACCAGAAAACCTATGAGGTTCCTTCTGGTTCTGTTTTATAATTATCATTGCTAGTAACACATACATGCCTCTGGCCTGATAAAATACTTAAACACTTACAATTTTTAATGAAAATATAACATGCAAGAGAAACAGGGAAATAATAACTCTACAGCTTGGTGAATTATCACAAAAGGAGCCTACTGGTATAGCTATCACCAAAAGTGAGAAATAAAATATTCTATTACATTTGACATCCTCTCATGTCCCCCACAAATGTAATAACTATCCTGACTCCTTTTGTTTAGATCAATTTTGTCAGATTTTGAATTTTATACAAAAAGAATCATACAACATTGATCATTTTTACGTTTCGCTTTATTGGCTTAATATTATGCTCATGAGATTCACTTAGGTTATTGCATGTATCTGTAATTTTTTATTTTCACTGTTGTATGATACTTCCATGTAAAAATATACCATTTATTTTTTCTACTGTTGATGAAATCTTGCTTTTCTTCCCAGTGTTTGATTCTTGAGTATTGTTCAAATGCTAATCTGAACAATCTTCTGCATGCCTTCTTGGGCAAATGTGCACTCCTTTCATTTGGTTAACATCTAGGAATGACATTTCAACATTATCAGGGTTCTACTGTTCAACCACAACAAATAGCACTGATTTTCAAAGTGGTGATGACTATATTCCCAATATAGTTGGGATCCCAGAAGACTGGAGATACCAATTGTTCTACATTTTCATCAGCAATTGTTATCAGAAGATTTACGTTTGGGTCATTCTGTTAAATACAATGCTATCTCATTGTGGTCTTATTTGCATTTCTCTGATTACTAATACATTTTCATGTTCATTGACCATTTGAATGTATCATTGCTTTGCAATGTCTATTCTTATCGTTTGCCATGTTTTCTATAAGATTGTCTTTTTCTTATTTATTTATAGTTTTTAATTTATTTTTATTTTAAACTCAATCTTTATTGGAATATAGTTGGTTTACAATGCAATGTTAGTTTCTGCTACACAGCAAAAGGAGTCAGCCATGCATATACATATATTCCCGCCCTTTTGGGCTTCCTTCCCATTCAGGTCACCACAGCACAGTAAGTAGAGCTCCCTGTGATATACAGTATGTTCTCATTAGCTGTCTGTCTATAGATGATTAATTTCTTAAATATATATATATTCTGGTACAAGTCTTTTGCTAGTCACATGTACAGGATCTTCTGCCAGTCCCTGGCCTGCCATTTTATTTCCTAGAGGTATCCTATGAACATCAGAAGTTTTTAATACAAATATTGTCTATGTTTGTCATTATTTCCTTTATATTTAGTGCTTTTCATGTCCTGTTTAGGAAATTTTTGCCTACCCTAAGGTCAAATGAATATTATCTTCTAGAAATTTTATTGATTTATTTTTCACATGTGGATCTACAAAGGACCTGGAATTGAGGTTTATAGTTTCCACATGGATATCCAATTGATCAGCACTTTTTATAACAAATAATTTCTTTCCACATTGACCTATCACTTTGGTCATAAATGTATGGATCTTTTGAAAGCTCCTGTTCTAGTCCATTAGTCTATTTGTCTACACTTGTGCTTCTATTATACAGTTTTATTTACTGTAGCTTTATAATAAGCCTTCATGTCTAAAAGTATGAATAAGTCTCTTTAATCTTCATGACTCTATCTAATTTTAAAATTAGGTTGTCAGTTTATATACATGTACACACACCGGATTTTAATTAGCATTATATTTGTTCCAGACAATGTGCTGTTGGTTCAGAGATAGGAAAAAATTCAATACATGAAAAGAGTAGAAGGCCCTGAAACCACATGGAAAGGCAATTAGGGTGAAGAAGGAAGAAAATGAATACTAATGAGCCTCTCAGTGTGTGACAAATCACATTTCCGAAAACCATAATGTCACTTGCATTTTGCAGAGGAGGAAAGTGAGGTAAGTAAGAGGATTGCATAAGCCATCAGGTGAAAGAGGTGGAGTCCTCACGAACGGGATTAGTACCTTTTTAAAGAGGCTCCAGAGAGCCCCTTCCATCTTGTAAAAGTACAGTGAGAAGCCAACAGTACAGAGGGGGCCCTCACCTCACCATGCTGGCACCCTACTTCCAGCCTCTAGAACTGTGAGAAAAATTTTCTATTGCTTAAGCAACCCAATCTGTGATATTTTGTTATAGCAGCCAAAACAGACCATAGCTCAGTTGGTAAAGAATCCATCTGCAATGCAGGAGACCCTGGTTCGATTTCTGGGTTGGGAAAATCCCTTGGAGAAGGGATAGGCTACACCCTCCAGTGTTCTTGGACTTCCCCGGTGGCTCAGCTGGTAAAGAATCCACCTGCAATGTGGGAGACCTGGGTTGGGAAGATCCCCTGGAGAAAAAGGCTATGCACTCCAGAATTCTGGCCTGGAGAATTCCATGGACTGTATAGGCCACGGGATCACAAAGAGTCGGACAGGACTGAGCGACTTTCACTTTCACTTTTCACTTTCACTTTTCACTTTCAAGCTACCCAGTCAATGCTATTTTGTTATGGCAGCCAAAACAGACCAAGATACAGGAAGAACCCTTAATGAATACAATACAGAATAGAGGTTAAGAATACCATCTAATGTTTTATGTGTTTTTTGTGCTGGTCTTTTAACATCTGCATGTTTAGGAAGACGACAGTCTGAGGAGGGGCTGCCAAGGGAGGTGGTTCCTAAATATGTCTCCCCACTGCAATTTATTCAAGAACTATGCAATGAGAACGTGCTGTGATCCAGGTCCCATGTCAAGTGTAGGTGTAAAGGAGAGGCAAGACCCAGGATTCCTGTCCTCAAGGCACTTGTGCCCCAGTGGGAGGAACATATTACAGACACAACATTGTCCTATGGAATGATCAGTGAAGCAACATCCCAGTCTATCAGGGACAAAAGAAGCCCAGAGAGGGATATCCTAACCAGTGATCTGTGGGCTTCCCAGAGATCTATGGACTTGAGCCGCAGCTCAAGAGGAAGAGACACCAGAAGAGGAAAGATAGGGGAAGGGAGAAGGACGGGAAGTCATCTGATGGGATGTGCATTGGACACCAAATTCCATGACCACAGACTCCTGATGTTCAGAATTAAGTTCTAACCATCAGAGTCTTCCCTGGGTTAGTCTCTCCAAAAAACCTCATCCTCAATTTTCTTGTGCCAAACCCTCAGGACTGTTGTGAGCAGATGGATTAAGTTAACGTGTGTCAAAATAATGAGTAAAGTGCAGAGCAAAATAAAAATCAAGCTTTTGACTTTTCCAGGCAGTTAGTGACGGGAGAAACACAGACTCTAGCATTAGTGGATGGAGTTAGTTAAACCTATTGGTGATTTAACAGCTGACTTATCTCAGGGGAAAATGATCATTTCAGAGTCTTATCTGTGGAGTAATAATAGCTAAAACATCTCCTTCTCCAGGAAAAAGTATTTTCTTTCCAAACTGTTAAGCTTTATGTAAATATTTGATGACTTTGTAATCTCTTTCTATTCTTTCTTTTTCCTCAGGCTCTAAAATCTTAAAAAAAGATAAATTAGATCCACCTTCACATTGGTTATAGAATCTGACTAATGTGTATTTGATTTCAGTGCTTCAATCCTATGTATATTCATGAAAATCAGAGAGGAGAAAATTACTTCCTGCCCAATATATTCCAATGAGGATTTTGATAAGCAGAACAATCATTTAATTGGTACATTTCTATTTCTACTGCTGTCAGGCTGGGACAAGAGGCTCCTTATGTAAATCAAGAAAACTGGGGAAATGGATGCTGATTTATGGATTGCCAGTGGTAAGCCAACATTTTTCTGACCTTGGGAACTCAGCTCAAAAAACAAGGTCAAAGACATCATTGCAAAATGAGACGACATAGTGAGGAGTGGGTTCTGGCTGAGTTAATGGTACTTTAGGGAGAGCCGGATTTGATCCCTGGGTCGGGAAGATCCCTTGGAGAAGAGAATGGCAACCCACGCTAGTTTTTTTTTTTTTTTATGTCAAGTGTATCTTTGAAAATATATTGTTGAATCATGTTTTTTTGTTCATTTGTATTTATTCTGCCAATCTCTGTCTTTTGACTTGAGTATTTAACTTACTTACATGTTGCATAACTACCAATAAGGTAAGATTAACATCTGCTATTTTGTTGTTTGTTTTCTCTACGTCTTATGACTGTTTTGCTTTTTCCTCCATTACTACCTTATTCTGTGTTAAACAAACTTTAAAATTTTATTTTCTTTCTCTCTCTTTTTTTTCTTTTTTTACCAGATTTATTGAGCTGTCTTCTCAGTGATTGTCTTGGGGGTTATAATTAACGTCTTAATTTAAAACAGTGTAATTTCAGTTTAAAAGAACTTAAACAATATACAAAATTTTGCTCCAATACAACTCTATTCCTCCCTCATTTTGTGTACTGTTATCATAGAAATGATATATGTTATATATATATGATAAACATATATATATTTATACATGTTAAGCTTATTTATACTTGTTTATAATTATTGCTTTGTGCAATTAACTTTTAAATTAGGAGAAGAAAAGACTTACAAATAAAAATAAAATTTGTGCTAGATTATATTATAATATAATAATAAATATCATATTATTTGACTTACTGTCTATTGTCTTATTTAAGCCTGAAATATTCATTTTAGTATTTCTCACGGGGCAGGCTTTCTAGAAAGGATTCTCAGTTATTGTGTTTCTGGGAAAGTCTTAATGTTCCTTTATTTTTTGAAAGATTATTTTGCTGGATATAGAATTCTTAGTGATATTCTTTCTTTCAGCATGATGAATATGTCACTCCACAGCTTTTTCACTGTGATGGTTTTTGACAAGAAATCAACTGTTAATCTTGTGGAGGACGCCTTGTATATGATAAGATGCTTGTATTTTGATGCTTTAAAGACTCTCTTTCTCTTTGTATTTTGTAACTGTAATGTATCTATTTAACAGACATGGATCTCTTTGACTTTGTCCACTTGTGGCTTGTTGAATTTCTTGAATGTCTAAGTTAATGCTTTGTGTTAAATTTGGAAAATTTTCTGCCATTATTTTTTCAAATAATATTTCCCCTACCTACCCACCCCACCCACCCCCCTCNCTGAGCGACTTTCACTTTCACTTTTCACTTTCACTTTTCACTTTCAAGCTACCCAGTCAATGCTATTTTGTTATGGCAGCCAAAACAGACCAAGATACAGGAAGAACCCTTAATGAATACAATACAGAATAGAGGTTAAGAATACCATCTAATGTTTTATGTGTTTTTTGTGCTGGTCTTTTAACATCTGCATGTTTAGGAAGACGACAGTCTGAGGAGGGGCTGCCAAGGGAGGTGGTTCCTAAATATGTCTCCCCACTGCAATTTATTCAAGAACTATGCAATGAGAACGTGCTGTGATCCAGGTCCCATGTCAAGTGTAGGTGTAAAGGAGAGGCAAGACCCAGGATTCCTGTCCTCAAGGCACTTGTGCCCCAGTGGGAGGAACATATTACAGACACAACATTGTCCTATGGAATGATCAGTGAAGCAACATCCCAGTCTATCAGGGACAAAAGAAGCCCAGAGAGGGATATCCTAACCAGTGATCTGTGGGCTTCCCAGAGATCTATGGACTTGAGCCGCAGCTCAAGAGGAAGAGACACCAGAAGAGGAAAGATAGGGGAAGGGAGAAGGACGGGAAGTCATCTGATGGGATGTGCATTGGACACCAAATTCCATGACCACAGACTCCTGATGTTCAGAATTAAGTTCTAACCATCAGAGTCTTCCCTGGGTTAGTCTCTCCAAAAAACCTCATCCTCAATTTTCTTGTGCCAAACCCTCAGGACTGTTGTGAGCAGATGGATTAAGTTAACGTGTGTCAAAATAATGAGTAAAGTGCAGAGCAAAATAAAAATCAAGCTTTTGACTTTTCCAGGCAGTTAGTGACGGGAGAAACACAGACTCTAGCATTAGTGGATGGAGTTAGTTAAACCTATTGGTGATTTAACAGCTGACTTATCTCAGGGGAAAATGATCATTTCAGAGTCTTATCTGTGGAGTAATAATAGCTAAAACATCTCCTTCTCCAGGAAAAAGTATTTTCTTTCCAAACTGTTAAGCTTTATGTAAATATTTGATGACTTTGTAATCTCTTTCTATTCTTTCTTTTTCCTCAGGCTCTAAAATCTTAAAAAAAGATAAATTAGATCCACCTTCACATTGGTTATAGAATCTGACTAATGTGTATTTGATTTCAGTGCTTCAATCCTATGTATATTCATGAAAATCAGAGAGGAGAAAATTACTTCCTGCCCAATATATTCCAATGAGGATTTTGATAAGCAGAACAATCATTTAATTGGTACATTTCTATTTCTACTGCTGTCAGGCTGGGACAAGAGGCTCCTTATGTAAATCAAGAAAACTGGGGAAATGGATGCTGATTTATGGATTGCCAGTGGTAAGCCAACATTTTTCTGACCTTGGGAACTCAGCTCAAAAAACAAGGTCAAAGACATCATTGCAAAATGAGACGACATAGTGAGGAGTGGGTTCTGGCTGAGTTAATGGTACTTTAGGGAGAGCCGGATTTGATCCCTGGGTCGGGAAGATCCCTTGGAGAAGAGAATGGCAACCCACGCTAGTATTCTTGCCTGGAGAATCTTTGGACAGAGGAGCCTGGTGGGCTACAGTCCATGGGGTTACAAAGAGTCAGACACAACTGAGCAACTAATACTTTCACTTATTACCATTATGCATGAATATAATGGAATATACTGTTATACGTTGCTAATAACTGAACCGTGTTTCCTCAAAGTTCATATATTGAAGTTGTACTATAAAGTGACTGTATGTAGAAATAGAGCTTCAGGGAGGTAGTTAAAGTTAAATGAAGTCGTAAAGGTGGAGTCCTAATCAGATGGGATTCAGTGGCCTTATAAGAAGAAGAGAACCCCCTCTCTCTCCTTTTCTTTATGCGCACACACCAAGGAAAAGTCAAGTGACACACGGTGGGAAGGTAGGTGTCTACAAACCAGGAGGAGTTTTCTTGTCAGCTTCAGGGATCCGCACCCTGATTTTGAGCTTCTAGTCTTCAGAACTGTGAGAAAACACATTTCTCTTGTTTTACCTGCTCAGTCTATGGTATTTTCATATGCTCTCTGCTCTTCATGTATCNCGTGAGTCTGGGTGAGCTCTGGGAGATGGTGATGGATAGGGAGGCCTGGCGTGCTGCGATTCATGGGGTCGCAAAGAGTCAGACACGACTGAGCGACTGAACTGAACTGAACTGAATTTGCCTTGATTTATGGACCTGACATTCCAGGTTCCTATGCAATATTGATCTTTACAGCATCGGACCTTGCTTCCATCACCAGTCCCATCTACAGATGGGTATTGTTTTTGCTTTGGCTCCATCCCTTCATTGTTTCTAGAGTTAACTCAAATCCCTTACAATTATACAGTAGAAGTGAGAAACAGATTTAAGGAACTAGATCTGGTAGAGTGTCTGATGAACTATGGATGGAGGTTTATGGCATTGTACAGGAGGAAGGGATGAAGACCATCCCCAAGGGAAAAAAAAATGCAAAAAAACAGAATGGCTGTCTGGGGAGGCCTTACAAATAGCTGAGAAAAGAAGAGGAGCAAAAGCAAAGGAGAAAAGGAAAGATATACCCATTTGAATGCAGAGTTCCAAAGAATAGCAAAGAGAGATGAGAAAGCCTTCCTCAGTGATCAGTGCAAAGAAATAGAGGAAAACCATAGAATGCGAAAGACTAGAGATACTCTTGCCTGGAAAATCCAAGGGACGGAGGAGCCTGGTGGGCTGCAGTCCATGGGGTTGCTAACAGTCGGACAGACTGAGCAACTTCACTTTCACTTTTCTCTTTCATGCATTGGAGAAGGAAATGGCAACCCACTCCAGTATTCTTGCCTGGAGAATCCCAGGGATGGGGGAGCCCGGTGGGCTGCCGTCTATGGGGTCACACAGAGTCGGACACGACTGAAGTGACTTAGCAGCAGCAGCAGAGATCACTTCAAGAAAATTAGGGATACCAAGGGAACATTTCACGCAAAGATGGGCTCAATAAAGGACAGAAATGGTATGGACTTAACAGAAGCAGAAGATATTAAGAGGAGGTGGCAAGAATACACAGAAGAACTGTACAAAAAATCTTCATGATCCTGATAATCACAATGGTGTGATCACTCACCTAGAGCCAGACATCCTGGAATGTGAAGTCAAATGGGCCTTTGAAAGCATCACTATGAACAAAGCTAGTGGAGGTGATGGAATTCCAGTTGAGCTACTTCAAATCCTAAAAGATCATACTCTGAAAGTACTGCACTCAGTATGCCAGCAAATTTGGAAAACTCAGCAGTGACCACAGGACTGGAAAAGGTCAATTTTCATTCCAATCCCAAAGAAAGGCAATGTCAAAGAATGTTCAAGCTACCACACAATTGCACTCATCTTACATGCTAGTAAAGTAATGCTCAAAATTCTTCAAGCCAGGCTTCAACAATATGTGAGCCATGAATTTCCAGATGTTCAAATTGGTTTTAGAAAAGGCAGAGGAACCAGATATCAAATTGCCAACATCTGCTGGATCATGGAAAAAGCAAGAGAATTCCAGAAAAACATCTATTTCTGTTTTATTGATTGACTATGCCAAAGCCTTTGACTGTGTGGATCACAATAAACTGGAAAATTCTTCAGGTGATGGGAATACCAAACCACCTGACCTGCCTCCTGAGACATCTATATGCAGGTCAAGAAACAAGTTAGAACTGGACATGGATCAACAGACTGGTTCCAAACAGGAAAAGGAGTACGTCAAGGCTGTATATTGTCATCTTGCTTATTTAACTTATATGCAGAGCACATCATT